>KQ999309.1:200430-217833 GCA_001598015.1 Dorcoceras hygrometricum | reverse complement strand
GGGGGGGGGAAGGAGGTGGCGGGCGGCCGTGAGGTTTATGGAGAGGAGGGGGGGTCAGCCACAAGCTTGGAGGCTAGGGTTGTATGAGTGTTATTTTGTCTTGTTAGACCTTGACCAAGTCTAGTAATAAATAAGTGACGGGCTTGTACCGGCCCGATGGACTTGGGTCAGGCCCAAGTCCATATGAACATTCGGTTCAATCCTATCACTGCGGCTTCATCATAATCCCGATTGACGATCAGATCGGACCGATCGACTCAGTTTCCAAAACTAAATATTATGATGCGGAAACAATTTTCAGACCACCTAGTCCAAAATTACAGTTTAGCCCCTAAACTTTGGGAAATCGCAATTTGACCACTGTTGACCTTTAGGAAGTCGCACTCCCTAAAATCCTCCTACCATGCTCAACAAGTTGAGCTTAGTTTCCGTGCAGGAATCGTGAATCCAGTACTTGTGTGACCCTCAATGGTTCAGGGATACAGCTAGCCGTGGGCCCACAACCATTGTGGCTCCGAAATCGTAATTTCGGACTTGCCCAACGGATCATGGTAAAGCGCCTAGCAACATCGCACCATGATCCCCTAGGTATCACTGATAGTTCCTGCAAGAACCAGTTGGTCATGGTTAGCGTACAGTACGGTCCTTTCAATACATATATCTCGATCAGATCAACGACCATTGGTAAATCGAGAGTCGCTAGAGATCCGATAACTATGCATACATCTTGGAGATCAAATAGTGACATCACGAGTGTTACTAGGTAAACCCATTTACCTAAAACACATCCAGTACTCTGGACATAGATTCATCACACTATTGTATCCTCAGATAGCATAGGATATCCATGCATATAAGCGAGCGGTGAATCCTCGACAACGAAACATCGACTCCCAAATGCATCGGGACCTCACCCAATCCCGCCACCTAATGACCCCAAGTGAGTCGGTAAACGGGTCAAAGTGAGGCGCCTATGATGTAGAGTCTCAATGACGTTTCGAGTAGTGAGAGCTAATCAGTACAACCAAGACCTCGGACTTATCCACTCGACAAATGGTAACCACTTGGAAAGTCCGAACGAGGGTAGTTCGATAGATCACCAGGTCACTATCCATCTGCATGCTCAGAACATCACAATGTTCCCTACCAATGAAACGTGGTACTTCACATCGCAGATGCTAGTCTCAAGCTCGGGCGGCCTTATCCTCATTTTGACGGCCCAATCGACTAGGAACGAGTTCAGAATGCACAGTGACCATTAGATGTGTTTCATGATAGCCATCATATCCACTATCACATCTAACATACACTATGGTGCATTCTAGGTCTTTATCCAACACAATTGTTAACATTATAACATAATGAAAATAAAGAATGCCATAAAGAAATGCGTATTTCATAAATAAAGATCGTTATACACAAGAGTCAATAAAACCCACACGCCACAAGTTGGCTAGTTGGGCATCTACTCTAACACTTTTATGTGTGATAAGATTGAAATTTTGGGTCTTTCAATTCTATCCACTATCACATCTAACATACACTATGGTATATTCTCGGTCTTTATCCAACACAATTGTTAACATTATACATAATGAAAATAAAGAATGCCATAAAGAAATGCGTATTTCATAAATAAAGATCGTTATACACAAGAGTCAATAAAACCCACACGTCACAAGTTGGCTAGTTGGGCATCTACTCTAACACGTTTTATGTGTGATTAAGATTGAAATTTTGGGTCTTTCAATTCGAACCCCAAATTTCTTGATTTCTTTTACGAAAAGTCCGGTCGTTACATCAAATTCCTCAAAATCCGAAATTCGAAATCCCTAAAATCTCGTGACTAATCCTAAGAAAAAATTGATTAATCACTATTTGAATTTCTCAATCCTCACATGCAATCAGCTGCAAAGTGCCCTGGACGTCCACAATTAAAACAGTTCATATCAGTTGCAACTTTATCATTTTTATGGACATTATTATAAGGAGTACAAGGATTGTAGGATCTTCTCAAGTATTTCCCAAACTTCTTAACGAAGAGGGACATGGCGTCATTGCTATGTTGATCAGCTGTCTTGCTAGTGCTTGGAGAGCACTGTTCAGATGTTGTAGCTGCTAGAGCTTTCGTTGGCTAAGATGTTGAGGGTCCAGCTTTAGATCTTGTCTCCAATTCAAACTCATAAGCTTTGAGATTTGCAAAGAGATCATGCAGTTCATGTTTGTTCAAATATTTAGATTCCCTCATCGCCATTGTCTTCACATCCCACTCTCTGGGCAGCGCTCTCATCACCTTCAATGCCAACTCATGGTTGCTGTATTCTTTACCCAAACTGGTAAGCTCTATTACAACAGCACTGAAGCGCTCATCAAACTATGTCATAGTCTCTCCATCTTTCATCTTAATAGACTCATACTTCTGCTGAGCGACAGTCAGCTTGTTCTCTTTTGTCTCATCGTTTATTTCACATATTTGTGTCAGCTTTTCCCAAATATCTTTTGCTGTGGTGCAGGTGTTTGTCTTGCTGAACATGTTTTTGTCCAGTGTCTTGTAGAGAATGTCCCTGGCCACATTGTCCAGATTTGCTTTCTTTTTGTCATTGTTGGTGTACTCATGTCTGCTCTTCTCCAGATACTGAGGCTCGCCATTAGATATAGAAAATGCCAAGTTTGGCTTCATAATATTCATCGGCCCTTCTGTGATAACTGACCACATGTCATCATCCTGAGCAGCCAGATGTGCTTGCATGCGAATCTTCCAGTCATCGTAGTCTTCCTTAGATAACATAATAATTTTTTTGTGAGAAGTAGACATTTTAAAATATGATAAACACAAATAACAGACTGTTCAATAACTGAGATGCGCAGGCTCTGATACCAATTGATAGGATCAATATGGCTCGAAATACGGGCCTAGAAGTTCAGCAGGGGGGATTGAATGAACTCCTTGGTATTTTTAAATTTTCGAAACCTTTAACACAATTTTTACAAGCACCCGCTTAACTTAAATCCGAGTTACCAGATTTAAGGTATCTAAGTTTTAATGTTGATTTCTTGGTTAACAGTAAAAGAGCGGAAATATGCCAATCAATCAGTGAACAGTTAAATCAATAAGTAAATGCAGTAATGTAAAAGAGTAGGGTCAAGAATTTGTTTATGGAATTTCGGATTTCAATATCCTACGTCTCCCCTTCTTCATTTTCAGGAAGGTTCCACTTGAAGAATTTGATGTTTACAAATTCTGTAACCACCCAGTCACCGAGCCTCGCTCCAGGTGAACTCGTAGCAACTCCAAACAACAAGCAGACGTAGCTGCTGAATCAACACTTAGTATTTTTATCAAATGGCTTTGTGTGGCACGTTTGTTACAGACTCAACAATGAATATAACAATGGAATACAAGTCTAATGAGTGCTGTAAATCTCGAGGTAATATTTGTGAAAGCTTGAACAGTGAAGTGTTCTTAGAGATTAGAATACTGGACTTAGAACAATTTTTCGATGAAAGCGTCCAGTGAATGTATGAGATTTTTCGTGAATGATAACGTCGAAGCAAGAAGCTCAAGAACAATGGAGACTAAGAATAGCAGAGAATCAGAGAGCTTCTTCAATTCAAATTCCAGCTATTTATACCCTTTTGTTCTCAACGATAATTAGAATCTTGGCAAGGAAACAAAATCCCTTTGAATATCTGTCCATTGCAAATCCTTCTCCACTCGAGGTAAATTGCTCTTCGTCATAGCCAAATTGTCGTTATAACATATTTCTGCAAACACCGTATAACGTCCTCTGTGTACTGTGTACTATTTACCCAAAATAGTACTGACAGTGTCTCCTTAATTCTAGGCAATTGTACGATTCAATCTTCACCATTGATTCTTTCCAATATAAACATTGATAGCGCTTGAATTGATTTGTCGTTTGCGCCTGAGATCTCTTTCTGTTCAAACAGTTCTTCCTTTCTTAAATAAGAGGACTATCTTCATGCTGATTTGATTAAACGTAGTTCCCACATTAGATTGTATCAACATCTGAAATAGGTAGAGATAACTGTGAATGTGCAACATCTGAATGCGAGAACTGAATGTAGCAACTGATACTGTTCTGATATCTTAAATCTCTGTTAACCCAAAATCTGAATACTCCCAACAAGTCACTTCTGATTCAAAGTAGCTTTGTCAAAAACTGAATACATCCACTTCTGAATTACTGAGATCTGAGATAACTGAACAAATACTGATTATGATCGAGATACTCGAAACTGAAACAGTAGATCACAATCTGTTACTCAAGTCTGGATGCCCTATGCTTCCAACAACAATAAGTCAAATCTGTTTCAAAACATCGACCTGATAATAAGGAATGACGTCACGACTTCTGAGCTTCAATAAACTGAAATGACGTCACTACTCAGAAATACTGGGATGATGTCACGACTTTTGAAAATCAATTCACTATGTGATAGTCCACCCAACATATGAATTATTCGTAACTGTTAATGACTACAACTTACTGACTGTCCAGATGTTACTTTATAATTCAGCACTTGTCTTATTTTTGTTATCACCAAAACTAATAAATTTTACCTTAACAAACTGTCCGGATAACTAAATACTTGACTCGATGTCTGAATACTTCCCGATGAGTCAACTCAAAAGTCAACGCTTAACTCAGAACTCTCTAAATTGGAAAACTGTAACTAAAAAGCATGACGTCACGACATCTGAAAAGTTCAATTCTCTTGTTTTCTGCGAAAATCTCAATGACGTCACGGAATATGAAATCTTCAATTCTCTTATCTTCTGGAATTACTTAAGGTCAGTTCTCAGTCTCATTTTGTTATCACCAAAACTTATAACTTTTATTTTAACAACATCCACCTACATTGTCTCATGTTCAGATCGGACTGAGTGAAGATATACTTCAAACTCTTGTGATTGTTGAAGATCACTATTTCTATCCATACAAGTAGTGGCACCAAATCTTCAAGGAGAACACGATGACATACAAAGTTAAGTCTTCAACGGGATATCTAGCCTCTTGAGGCTTCAACTATCGAGACACATAAGGTATAAATCGCCCGTTCTGCATCAAAACAAAACCCAAACCACTAAAAGATTCATCAGAGCACACCAAAAAACCTCATGATCTTGAGGGTAAATCCAACATAAAAGCCGCAGCCAACTTCTGTTTCAGCGTCATAAAGCTAGACTCACACTCATTTGTCCAAACAAATATCCAATCCTTCTGGGTCAGCTGCGTCATTGGCCTAGATATCGTCGAAAATCCCTCAATGAAACGTCTGTAATAACCCACCAAACCTAAGAAAATATGAAACTCTAATGCATTCTTGGGTAGCCTCAAATTTATTGGAATCCACTGAAATACCCTGAGAAGAGATAACATGACCCAAAATGACTACTCGATCTAGCCAAAATTCACATGGAGAACAACTGTGCGTCTCGAAAATTCTGCAATACTAACCTCAAATGCTCCATGTTCTCCCTCTTGGTCCTCGAATAGACCAATATATCATTGATAAAGAAAATTACAAAGCGGTCAATGTACTTATTGAAGACTTGGTTCATCAGATCCATGAAACAGTAGGGGCATTCGTCAATACAAAAGGCATTACCAGAAATTCATAATGCCCATACCTGGTTCGGAAAGCCGTGTTTGAGGTATCCTCATCTTGGATCCTCAGCTGATAATAACCGGAACACAAATAAATCTTTGAGTACACCGCTGATCCCTGAAATTGATCAAACAAGTCATCAATCCTCGACATCGGATACTTGTTCTTCACTTTCACTTTGTTCAGTTGCCTAAAATCAATGCACATCTGCATCGACCCATCTTTATTCGTCACAAACAAAATCGGAAGCCCTTCTCTAGCATATCTCGAAATTGATCCTTAAGTTCCCACAATTCAGCTGGCACCAAGCGATAATGAGCTCTATGAATTGGTGCAGTTCCTGGCATCAACTCAATGCTGAAATCAATCTCTCATTTTGGAGGAAATCCAAGAATCTCAATGGGAAAAACGTCAGGGAACTCTCGATAATAGGGATGTCACGAATCTATATTCACGGTTTAGAAGACACATCCATAGTATAAATCAAATATACTAAGTTCTCGAGCGACAGCAAGCTAAACATCTCCATGGACGACACCAGTGGAATCTTAGATCTAGAACCAATACCATAAAAATCCCACTTCTCTTTAGATTAAGGTCTATACCTCACCACACAAAGGAATCAATCAACTGTAGCTCGAAAATTGGACAACACGTCCATACCAAAGATACAGTAAAAATCTCGTATCTCAAAAGAAATCAAATCCTCACCAGTGCATTCTCATCAAACTGTTGGATCTATGTTGACATATCAGAATTTTAATTTTTGAGATACACAATGTGAGACCCGAAAGAATAGTGGAGCAATTAATTTAATTAATGGGGTTTAGCATAGACCGGATCAGGCATGAGATGATCTGGTATGGGCCAGATCTGAGCTGGTATGCTTAGTGAACGTAAGCGTATCTGTGCATGGATCAGATTTGGACTAATTTTCGTAGAACGGTTAGATCTGGATGGTTGGATCGCATATACATTGTCTTCGCAAGCTACCCTGGGTACGCTAAGTTGGATATTCGAAGCCGGTGATGAAGCAACATCGTTTGTAAAAACCATCTTTGAAGAGAGAAATCTGTTAGTACTGTGTAGACCAGACGATTCGTGATCTTAGGGTAAACCGGTACGGTTCATAGGTACAAGCTGATGTCGGATCTGAACGCGTGTGAGCTCCGAATATTCTAGTGGATCCTTCCCGTGCGGAAGAAGGGGAGACGTAGGAGATTCAGCTCCGAACTTCCATAAATAAAATGCATCGTATTTCTTTAAAGCTTTCCGCATACAACATTCATGCATGCAAAATCTTAAAACTGGTTAAATAAGCTTTTAGTTATCAAAGATTAGTTCAGGTTGTTTCCGTATGATCATACCTGACCTACTTCTCGATGCACTAACCTTTCAAGAACACTGAGCTATTGCAGCTCAAGTTTTAATAGATCGGATCACACGCGATCTGGACCAGCTAGCAGAGCTGCTGGTCCACCTCAGGCGCAATCTGGTCTCCCTTTTACGTGCTGCCTGTTTTCAAATAATTTTGAAATGCACGAAAACTGGGTTTGGTTGGTTTCCGATCCTATCAATTGGTATCAGAGCGGATTGTTTTTGAAAATGCATTTTAAATTGAAAATTTTTAACGGTTTTAAAATGTTCTCTGCTCTGATAGTCATTTTTCTTTGAAAGTTTTTCTGTGCTACAAACTAGTCTTAAAGATTTTAAAACTCACTCTATAAAGATAGGGGAAATATTTTTGAATAGCAGAGCACTGGACCAAGAGTGAAAGGTGCAACAATATCTCTTCTGTCGAGCTGACAGATTGCACGAGATATGTGGTTGCCAAGACCTCTTACTTTGGATGTGCTGAAATAATAGCGCATATGACAGAGTTCGAGAGAAGCGAAGATATTATGTGAATTCAGTTATCATTTATCTTCCAATCTGAATGGTTGAGCGTTTCTCAGTAGCATAGAATTTGTTTTTCAAATCTCATATCATGCATCTGTGTTCGCAAACTGTCGTCCCTTGAAAATAATTTCTTTTTGAAAATATAAAATTACCCCGTGATCTGTTAAGGGGGAGCTTTGTTTTAAATATTAAGGGGGAGACAAGATTTCCAAACCCTTTTTGATTCCCACAAAAAGGGGGACAAATATTTGTAAACCATTATTTGTGCTTGTTATTTATTCATGTTTTGTGTAAATAACAAGGGGGGGGATTGATCAATGTTTACAGATCAGAATCTTAAGTTTGAGATATACAAAACATGTTGTTACATTTCTAACAGTTTAAATCAAGTTCACAGATAAGATGAATCAAATCATACAGCCATGCTGGTCAGCAGAAGACCAGCGGAACATCCAAGCTGGTCAGTATAAGACCAGCAGACACCGAAGCTGGTTCACCAGCTTGGAGCAAGAGGATTCTGGGCAGAAAAGTCTAGTGAAGCAGCAGATCAGCTCAAGCAGAACAGTGTTCAGCTCAGATATTAAGTGCAGCGCAGTTTTCAGCTACCGTATGTAGAGCAAGGGAAGAAAATAGCTCTAAGAATAAAACAACTAGGGGAAGAAAACAGCTCAGAGACCAGCTGAGGGAAGAAAGCAGCTCAGTGAATAAACCAGCTCAGATCAGACCATCTCGGAGCAAAGCAGTTTGAACATAAGTATTGAGAAGACAGTTCAAACTGATTTACTGTATTGTCAAATATCAGGTACAAAATTCACATGTTCAAATACAGCAATGGCTGCAGATCATTTAATAGTAGAGATCTCAAAGTCAACAAATCCTACAAATGCATTTAATGATAAAGGACACAAGGTACAACATTGTCAGAACTTTACAGAAGCCTTTTCTGTGAGGAGTCAGATTTTAAGATTTGTGATTAATCAGATTTTTGGCTTAGATTAATCACGAGAGTTAAGATTTTTGAATTCTGGAATTTCGTATTTTTGGTGAAATCTGATTTGAGAAATTCAGATCTCTAGTTTGAGTTGTCCAGATTTTAGTTCGGGTTTATCGGGTGAAATCTGGTTGAGATTTGGAGTCGATTTGGTTGAATTTCGGTAGAGATCTGGTTTCCCTTAGCGTTGCGTGACTTACCTCGAGAAGTAGGCAAAACACCATCGTTTTGGTGATATCTGGATGGTCGAGAGTGAAGCGCTTTGGTTTCATGGTTCCAGATGTCAACGCGGGTCAGAGTTCCTGTAGCGCGAGATGGAAACGTCATCGTTTAAGAGAAATCTGTTGCGTTAGCACTGGGATCTGATTTAGATATCTTCTCGCGTGTTTTGTGTTGAGAGCTATACGATGTCGTTTAGGTATGTTGCTACGGCGTCGTTTTGGTGAACGCTTTGAGGAGAGATCTGGTTTCACTGTAGCGATCTGGTAGCGTTAGCGCAAGTGCGTGAGAGAATTCCACGTGTTGGTCAACATGTTGGAGTTGACGTCTGTTTGTAACGCGTTTAGTAGAGAGATCTGTTTTTTAGCGCTAGCTTTGTGTTTTGAGGAGAGATCTGTTTTGAGCAATGCGACGTCGTTCCATTAAGTTGCTGCGTTGTCGTTTTGATCCTTAGCGTTTAGCGTGTTTTGATTTGTGCGAGCATAGAGATCTGGTGTGTTAGCGCTGAGATCTGTTTTATTGGAATGCTGCCGTTTTGATTAGTTAGCGTCAAGATGTTCCAGATTTCATCGATACGCTGTCGTTTAGATCATTGCGCGAGAGTTAGCGTGTAGCGTTGTGAAGTCTGTTAGATTTTAAGCGCTGTTTTGAGGAATCTGGTTGGCGCTAATTCGTGATGCAGGAATCTGGTTAAGTCGGGAATTGTCTTATTCGATAGAGATTGAATTGAGGATTTAAATACAAGTTTTGAGTTACACTTAGAACATTTTGCACCCGATATTTATTATCCTTCTGTTCGAAACCCTCGATTGACACTGTTCATTTGAACATTTCTTCCGTCGATTTCTATCGATTCCAGTTTCTGTTTCTGACGATCTTGGTGGCGCTTGATTCCCTTTGCTTAGCTCTTTCGTTTGCTACCCATTAGAGACCCTAAATCAGCGTTGGAGGAGAAGCGTGGAGTGCAGTGTCTTCGTGCCGTGAGATCTGTGATCCTCCTGCTAGTTTAAAATTCTAGTAAGCATTTCTCGTGGATTTGAGCCCTGCTCTTGTAGTTTATACCTGCGTAGATGTGTAGAACTTGAGTTTAGTTCTGGCCGTAGGTGGTTAAGGGTTGATGTTCATATTTGAGCTAAGATATTAGCTACCTTGTACAGATTTCTGCCCCTGGAAGCTCTCTGCCGTGAGTTTTGTACCAAGAGAAATCTGTTTCCTCAGGCCGTGAGTTCTTCCGTGCTCTATGTGAATTTTTGAGGTAGAATCTTGAGAATTTGGAGGTACGAATTGAGCAGCTTTTACGTCTTTGTGCGTGAACATGGCTATAATTCGTGTTATGAAATCTGTTGGCTTGCTGTTGTGATATTACGTGAAACTGCTGGGATGAATTGATTGATATATGTCCTGTTTTGCGTACTATGAATTGTATGCATTGAGCATTGATTTCTGAATGGCATACATGCATATATATTGAGCCTGTTGACATATTGATTGATGACCTGATTGAGAGCCACGTTGTGACTGGCCGACAGATGTGTCGTGCCCGAAAAGTACAATGCTATCATCGGAGTGGTGACTGCCGGATTCGAGTGTCTACTACCGAGCTGTGATGGGCTGACTGGCCCCGATGATCACGGACCGATGATTTCCACCGGCAGATTGGTTGTGCGTGGTATAGAGGCTCGCTTGGGATGATTTGCTAGTCGATATGCTAGTCTAGCTATCCGATCCTTGATAGCCCTCATGCATTTTATAGCATTGATTATAGCATGTTGCATGATTAGCTGTTTTGATAGCTCTTCGTACTGAGGCTTGACCTCGTATTTGTTTGTCCTGCTTTCGTGTTGTTTGGGTCTGCGTTACCCATTTGCAGGATCTTCAGGTAACCAAGTTGGACAGAGTGAAGTGCAAGTCCACCGGCAGATTGGTTGTGCGTGGTATAGAGGCTCGCTTGGGATGATTTGCTAGTCGATATGCTAGTCTAGCTATCCGATCCTTGATAGCCCTCATGCATTTTTATAGCATTGATTATAGCATGTTGCATGATTAGCTGTTTTGATAGCTCTTCGTACTGAGGCTTGACCTCGTATTTGTTTGTCCTGCTTTCGTGTTGTTTGGGTCTGCGTTACCCATTTGCAGGATCTTCAGGTAACCAAGTTGGACAGAGTGAAGTGCAAGCTGGTCGATCCCCGTTCTCTTGAGTCCCAGTTAATTTATGATATGTATTGAACCGGGGGATGCCCCGTGTTTTTATGTATTGGGGATCTATTTATGATTTGAGATTTGATGTTACCTGTATTGTATGAGTTTGATTTAACTCGTATTTTGAGTATCGATATTTTGAATGTATGTTTTGAAATCAGGCCCAACTATTTCGAAAAATTTTGAAGCCCTGATTTTATGCTTCCGTGTTTATGTGCTTTAATTGTGCTATTTTAAAAAGTAATTAGCACGGGGCCTGACATTTTTGGTATCAGAGCTTAAACTGGGATAAGCTCGATTTCCTTTGATCACACTCGAGTCTAGGCAAAGAGTTTTGATTTTATTTTAATTGGCTCTGTGACTTATGTGATCTTTTATCTGTCTATGTGATATATCTGCTGTGAGATCTTACCTGTAGACTCGTGTAGATGCCGCCGAGGAGAGGTAGAGGTAGGACTGCTAGACGTTCCGCTGAGGAGTCTAGGGCCTCGTTTAGTGAAGAGGGTGTTCAGCAGGTTGATGATGTGACGAGACAGATAGGTGGGATGGAGTTAGTTTTAGCAATATTTCGGCCGACGACTGGACGTGTTTTTCAGCCTGCACTTGACGTGTCACACTCGTTTCAGTCTCCTCAAGGATCGCAGCAATCGAATCGCCAGAGGTATAGGCCTCGAGGGAAACAGTTTAAGAAGCAATCAAACTCGAGTTCTTCGGCTTCAGTGAGTTCTGGTGATAGTGGCTCCGGAGGAGAGTGACTTGCGGACAGTGCGGAGGGAAGCACATGACCTCGCAGTGTCGTGGGGTGCAAGGTAATTTCCATAAATGTGGACAGCCTGGACATTTTCGGAGAGTGTGTCCTTTTCTAAGGGGACAGTCTTCGGTTCCTTTGCAGCAGGCCTAGGTGGATACTCAGACGAGAGAGCAGGCTGAGAAGACGCCTGATATAGCTATCGCAGGTACATGTTCTATCTTTGATTTTCCTGCGAGACTTTTATTCGATACAGGAGCGTCACACCCCTTTGTTTCTGAGTTGTTGTGTATGAGCGTGGGTTGAGTCCATCCCCACTGTGTGATGTTGTCTCCGTGTCTACCCCTGCTGGTGTGAGCCTGTTGACCCGAGAGGTAGTGACTGATGGCATGATTTGTTTTGATGAGCATGTCATAGTGACCAATCTGATTGTCTTTGAGATGAGAGATTTTGACTGCATCTTGGGAATTGATGTATTGTCTATCTATAAGGCTACCGTCGATTGTTTCCATGGTGTGGTGAGATTTGGCCCTGATTCGAGTGAGAAGTGGGAGTTCTACGGTGCTGATTCGCGCTCGAAGATTCCACTGGTGTCTTCCATGGAGATGTTTAGCCTGCTATCGTTGGATAATGCTGGATTCATGATTTACGCGCTTGACGTTTCCCAAGAGTCGCGATTGGAGTTGAGTGATACGAGAGTTTCCCGACGTGTTTCCAGATGAGATTCCTGGATTCCCTCCAAGGCGTGAGATCGACATCAGCATCGAGTTGGTGCCTGGTACCGCCTCGATTTCTAGAGCTCTATATCGGTTGGCGCCCGCAGATTTGAAAGAGCTGAAGGATCAGTTGAAAGATCTCTTGGAGAAAGGCTTCATCCGACCGAGCATGTCTCCTTGGGGAGCTCCGATTCTGTTTGTGAAGGAGAAGGATTGGCCTATGAGGATGTGTGTGGACTTCCGACAGTTGAATAAAGCGACGATGAAGAACAAGTATCTTTTCCCAAGGATTGATGACTTGTTTGATCAGTTGCAGGGATCGGTCGTTTACTCGAAGATTGATTTGCGCTCTGGTTATCACCAGTTGCGGATTAGGGACGCTGATGTGGCGAAGACAGCTTTCCGGACTCAATATGGGCATTATGAGTTTTTTGTCATGCCGTTTGGGTTGACGAATGCCCAGCTGTCTTTATGCACTGGATGAGTCGCGTCTTCAGCGAGTATATTGATCGGTTCGTGATCGTCTTCATAGATGACATCCTAGTGTATTCGAAGAGCTTCAGAGAGCATAAGGAGCATTTCAGACTGGTGTTGCAGAGATTGAGAGACTCGCAGTTGTACGCCAAGTTCAGTAAGTGTGAATTTTGGCTTGATCGAATATCTTTTTGGGTCATGTGATTTTAGCGCAAGGGATTTCGGTAGATCCGAGTAAGGTCGAAGCAGTTCTTAACTGGGAGAGACCTAGTAATGTTTCCGAGATCCGGAGTTTCTTGGGATTGGCTGGCTATTACAGACGTCTTATCGAGAAGTTCTCTTCGATAGCCAGGCCTCTGACTCAGTTGACTCAGAATGATAGGAAGTTCGTTTGGACTGACGAGTGCGAGTACAATTTTCGGACGTTGAAGGAGAAGTTGACTACTACTCCTGTTTTGGCTCTACCGTCTGGATCTGGAGGATTCATTGTGTGCTCCGACGCTTCTATCAATGGTTTGGGATGTGTCCTGATGCAGAACGGGTACGTGATTGCCTATGCGTCTCGACAGTTGAAGCGTCACGAGACGAGGTACCCTGTTCATTATTTGGAGTTGGCTGCGATAGTGTTTGCCTTGAAGATTTGGCGGCATTATCTGTATGGTGAAGAATTTGTGGTGTACACCGACCACAAGAGCCTGAAATATATCTTCACGCAGTCTGATTTGAATATGAGGCAACGACGTTGGATGGAATTGCTCAAAGACTTAAACTGTGAGATTCAGTACCAGCCTGGGCGGATGAACTTAGTAGCAGATGCCTTGAGTAGGAAGACCCAGCCTGTGATGCTTTCGTTTTTGAGTGCTGTGAGAGTCTTTGAGTAGTTGAGTACTTCCGATTGGAGATTTCAACCGAGTGACCCATACTTCTTGGTTTCTACGATTTAGGTTGAGCCGCAGATTTTGCACGACATCAGGGAGGCGCAGAGGACTGATCCCTGTATCCATGAGTTGACGATTAAGGCACAGAATGGTCAGTCTGATGATTTCTCTGTTTCTTCAGATGGATGTCTGATATTTCGAGGGAGATTAGTGGTTCCAAATGTTGGGATCCGGATCACGCCTCCCGGCGAGGCAGCGGAAGAACAAAATTAATGCCGGGAGACGATCAATACGATTAAAACAAACACTAAACTATAATATTCATAGGGTGTTTAGGTGACTACCTTGCTGGCAACTCGTGCCTGGCTCCGACCGGTTTCGTAAAGAAAACGGCACTTCACGGTAGGCGGCGGTAGATATCGTCAATCAGGTCCACGACCGGAGACGGGATTCCTTCGTCAGCCTGCACTAGAAGGCCTGACGAGATCTGCGCTGACGGATTCTCCTCGTCAAGATTGGCCGGAAACAATTTTCCGGCGGCACGTGGCGGCGGCATCGGCGCGCAAAGGGCGGCGGCGGCGTGAGGTTGAGGAGAGGGGGCGGCGGCTATAGTGCTTAGGTTTAGGGTTAATTGTATCAATTGTGTTTAAGTTAAGTCCTAAGTCTATATTAAATAGACTTAGTGATGGATTTGGATCCGGCCCAACGGGCCCGGGTCCAACGGATGAACATTCATTTCATCTCCATCATCGAGACTTCACCGTAACTCCGATCGCCGATCAGATCAGACCGATCGACTCAGTTTCCAAAACTGAATATTATGATCTGAAAAACCATTTTTCAGAACCCCGGTGCAAAATGACCGTTTTGCCCCTCAACATCGGCAAATTACGATTTGACCTCTGTTAACTTTTAGGAAGTCGTACTCCCCAAAATCCTCTTCGTATGCTCAACACATTGAACTGAGTATCCGTGCGGGAATCTCGAATCCAGTACTTGTGTGACCTCAATGGTTCAGGGATACAGCTAGCCGTGGGCCCACAACCATTGTGGCTCCGGAATCACAATCCCGGACATGCCCAACGGATCATGGTAAGAGCGTCTAGCGACATCGCCCCATGATCCCCTAGGTATCACTGATAGTTCCTGCAAGAACCAGTTGGTCGTGGTTAGCGTACAGTACGGTCCTTTCAATCCATATATCCCGATCGGATCAAAGACCATTGGTAAATCGAGAGTCGCTATAGATCCGATAGCTATGCATACATCTTGGAGATCAAATAGTGACATCGCGAGTGTAACTAGGTAAACACATTTACCTAAAACACTTCTAGTACTCTTGCCAGAGGTTTATACACTATTACCCCTCAGATAGCATAGGATATCCACGCATGTCTGCGAGCGGTGAATCCTCGACAACGATTCCTACATGCATCGGGGTCTCACCCAATCCCGACGCCTTATGACCCCAAGTGAGTCGGCAAACGGGTCAAAGTGAGACGCCTATCATGTAGAGTCTCAATGATGTTTCGAGTCGTGAGGACTAATCAGTACAACCAAGACCTCGGACTTATCCACTCGATAAATGGTAACCACTTGGAAAGTCCGAAGGAGGGTAGTTCGATAGATCACCAGGTCACTATCTATCTGCATGCTCAGAACATCACAATGTTCCCTACCAATGAAACATGGTACTTCGCATCGCAGATACAAGTCTCGAGCTAGGGCGGCCTTATCCTCATTTTGACGGCCCAATCGACTAGGAACATGTTCAGAATACACAGTGACAATTAGATGTGTTTCATGAAAGCCGTCATACCCACTATCACATCTAACATACACTTTAGTGCATTCTAGGTCTTTACTCAACGCAATTGTATATCATCATACACACAATGAAAGTAAAGAATGCCATATAAATAAATGCGAATATCATATATAAAGACTGTCATATACAAGAGTCTATGAACCCACACGCCACAAGTTGGCTAGTTGGTCATCTACTCTAACAATCTCCCACTTGCCCTAAAGCCAACTACTCATTAGACGCAGTCCCATTGTTTCGCGATGTTTTTTCAAACAACGGTCCAGGCAAGGGCTTCGTAAGTGGATCAGCAACGCTGTCCGTAGAGGCAACTCTCTCAACATTCTATGTCACCTCTAGCCACAATATCCCGGATTATGTGGTATTTCCTCAGTATGTGTTTGGATCTTTGTCTTGCTTGGAACTCTTCCAAGAGGCAGCACCACCATTGAGCATGAATACAAATCCAGAGGTTGACTTCGAATCATCCACGTCACACTGGAAGCTAGAATCAGTGTAGCCTTCCAGTTTCAGTTCACCACCCCCATAGACCATGAACATATTCTTAGTCCTTCGCAAGTACTTAAGAATATCCTTCACAGCCTTCCAATGCAATTGGCCGGGGTTGGCCTGGTAGCGGCTCGTGACACTCAGAGCATATGCGACATCCGGTCTAGTCGAGATCATGCCATACATAATACTACCTATTGCCGAGGCATATGGTACACGTGCCATACTCTCTATCTCCTCATCAGTCTTTGGACACATAGACTTAGATAGAGTGACCCCGTGGCACATAGGTAGGTGTCCTCTCTTGGACTCTTCCATAGAGAACCTCTTAAGTATGGTATCGATGTAGGTAGCTTGGGTGAGTCCGAGCATCCGTTTATATCTATCCCGATAGATCTGTATTCCAAGAATATAGGATGCTTCACCCATGTCCTTTATCGAAAATCTACTATACAACCATACTTTAGTTGACTGCAGCATTCCTACATCATTCCCAATGAGTAGAATGTCGTCAACATAAAGTACGAGGAATGTCACAGCGCTTTTAACTACCTTCTTGTAAACACATGGCTCCTCGGGATTCTTGATGAAACCAAATTCCTTAATTGTCTCATCGAATCTCAGGTTCCAACTTCGTGATGCTTGTTTGAGACCGTAGATCGATCTCTGAAGCTTGCATACATTATGCTCGCTTCCAACAGATGTGAAACCCTCAGGCTGCATCATATAGATCTCTTCCTTAATGTTTCCATTAAGGAACACAGTTTTCACATCCATTTTCCATATCTAATAGTCGTACCATGCGGCTATGGCTAACAAGATTCTAATCGATTTGAACATTGCGACTGGCGAGAAGGTTTCATCATAGTCAACACCTTGCCTTTGAGTGTAACCTTTCGCGACCAGTCTTGCCTTGTAGGTCATTACCTTACCATCAGGCCCAAGTTTCCTCTTGTATACCCATTTGCACCCAATAGGAACAATTCCTTCGGGAGGGTTAACAAGAGTCCAAACTTGGTTAGCATGCATTGAGTCAAACTCAGACTTCATTGCTTCAAGCCATAAGTTAGAATCAGCTTCGGAAATCGCCTCCTTGAAAGTTCTTGGATCAGATCCAATAACTTGATCACCTTGATCATCTTCAAGGAGAAAACCATATCTCTCAGGAGCTCTAGGAACCCTTTCGGATCTCCTAGGTGTGACCATTTCTGGTACTGGCTCTGCTGGTGCAGGAGATTCACTCGGTACTTCGATTGGATCTCGAACCTCTTCGAGTTCTACTATTTTGCCCTTTCTATCAAGTAGAAACTCCCTTTCCATAAAGGTGACAT
>KQ999309.1:157754-200183 GCA_001598015.1 Dorcoceras hygrometricum | reverse complement strand
TAAGCAGGACATCCCCAAATCTTCATGTATGAGTACTTGGGTGGTTTGCCCATCCATATCTCATATGGAGTCTTATCCACTGCCTTGGTGTGGACATTGTTCAACAACATTACCGCCGTTTCGAGCGCATAGCCCCAAAACGAGGTAGGAAGTTCAGTGAAGCTCATCATAGATCGAACCATGTCCAACAAGGTCCGATTACGACGCTCCGCTACACCATTGAGCTGTGGTGTGGCCGGAGGGGTCCACTGTGCGAGAATCCCATTATCTTTCAGATAGTCCTGAAATTCAGCACTTAAGTATTCACTACCTCGATCAGATCGAAGTGCTTTAATACTTTTGCCTAATTGAATTTCTACTTCAGCCTTGAATTCCTTGAACCTTTCAAAGGATTTAGACTTGTGCTTCATTAAGTAAAAGTACCCGTACCTAGAGTGATTGTCGGTAAAGGTGATGAAGTATGTGTGACCATATTTAGTACCAATACTAAACGGGCTGCACACATCAGTATGGATCAAATCCAATAGGCCTTGAGCACGCTCACCCTTGCCCTTGAAGGGTTGCTTAGTCATCTTTCCCTTGAGACAAGATTCACAGGTCGGTAGGGAGTTAATGTCTGACCGATCAAACATGTCACTCCTAACCAACTTGTTCATCCTACATAGAGAAATATGACCTAGCCTAGCGTGCCAAAGTTGTGTTGGGTTCAAGTTATCTTGTTTCCGTTTAATCGTTGTTGTATGTGCTTCGACATCGCGAGTTGGAACGTCTTTTAATTTTAAGGTGTATAAATCATTTTCGCGTTCCCCAATTCCGATCAAACATTCATTCTTGTAAATATTGCAAATCGAATTAGCAAACATACAAGAATATCCATCACTATCAAGCATAGAAACAGAAATAATGTTTTTTATTAATTCGGGAACAAATAAAACGTTTCTCAATAATAGAAGACAGAAATAAGTAAACATCTCCTATAGCTATAGCATCAACTCTTGCTCCATTGCCAAGCCTCAAGTGGGTCTCACCCTCTCTAAGACGTTGGCTTCTTGTCATCACCTGCAAATCATTGCAGATATGAGATCCACATCCGGTATCAAGTACCCAAGAAGTCGAATTAAGAGACATATTTATTTCAATATAGAACATACCTTTCGTAGTTCGCAACTGCTCGAGGTACTCTTTGCAGTTCCTCCTCCAATGCCCAGCCTTGTGGAAGTGGTGGCAAACATCCTCAGATTTGTTTGGCTTGGAAGCCTTTGCCTTTGTCTTCTTGGCGGACTTTTCCTCCTTTGCAGGAGCAGAACGCTTCTTGCTCTTGCGTCTGGGCCCCTTCTTCGCAGAAGAAGAAGAACCCAGAAGGAGGACGGGTTTGTCCTTCTTTATGGTCCCTTCGAACACTACGAGCATGTTAACCACCTCTTCGAGGGTGGCTTCCAGCTTGTTCATGTTGAATTTGACCACAAAGGGGTCAAATGCAGCAGGCAGTGAGAGGAGAAGTACATCCACAGACAGCTCGTGTGGAAGTGTGATATGAAGGCCCGACAGCTATTAAACGAGCCCAATCATACGAGCCCCATGCTCGCGGACCGAAGTCTCATCGCGCATGCGGCTCTTCATCAGCTCCTTGACAGCCGTGAACCTCTCATGTCGAGATTTCTCCCCGTACAGTTCCTTGAGATGAAAGAGTATGGCAGAAGCATACTTTGTCTTCTCAAAGCGCCGTTGCATTTCATTGGACATCGATGCCATCACATAGCATCAAGCTTTTACCTCGTCATCCCGCCATTGGTTAAGCGTAATCAGCTCCTCAGGGCTGATATCGGCAGGGGTTTCCTCCGGAGGGCACTTCTCTATCGTATAGAGGAGCTTCTTCGAAGCCAATACAAGATTGAGATTGCGGAGCCAGTCTTGGTAGTTCAGACCGGTGAACCTGTTGCTATCCAGTATAGCAGCGAGCGGGTTTTTCATCGAAACCATTTTATAAGCAGTAATACTGAAAAGAAAACAGACATTCATCACTAACTATATATAAAATAATCGCTAAGACATAAAACATGGTCGTTAAGTTTTATTAATTATCCTCCCACTATTTTAACGATTTCACCACCCTCTAATAAAATCGAGAAAACAGGTTTCTTTAGTGGGTACACGGAGCCCAATCAAGCGGACCCGAATAATATCAGCCATCCATGACCCCCAAAAGGTAGTTTCCGATTGCAACCGGTGCAACCTCCATGTATTCACCTCACGTCCAGCAAGGGCCCAATAATATGACGCCGTTTACTATCACGTGTCAAGATGACCCATCAATGCTGAGTCGTGAAGGACGGTCCCCTTAACGTCCCCAATAATATGAGCCAACGTTAAAAGGAGTTCCCACCGACTCACAACAGTTGTCAATGGCGTGGACAACTTTTCGGCATACATGACCCTCTCAATAATATGAGCCGGGCCATGTATACGGGTAGCATCGACGTACACCCATTGTTGATGGAAGGTAGGGAAATTTAAACAATTTTAAATACCCTTTAGTTTATCGAATAAACATTTTATCTTGATATAAGTTTTAAATCATATTTAAAAAGAGGGATTTAATTTTGAAAAACTTTGGTCTCATGCATTTATTTTAAATCAAATTTAAAAAATGCAACATGCGGATTCAACTAAGCTATATATCAACATATATAAATATTGGGATGATCGATCGCGAGAGCTATGCGGTCCGTGGTTGCCAGTCACGGACCTGAGTCCAATCCTAGGGGTGATTCAATATGCAATGCAATCTTATTACAATGTTTTCCGGTTTTACAGATTTTCGGTCTTCAATATCTTGATCATCATTGTCCACCGTCTTCGGATGTCCTCCCACTAAATCTAGTAATTTACAATTAAATATACCATGACATACAAGGGATACATTTATCAAGGGGTGGGAACGGGCCACAAACAGGCCCACTTTAAATGATAATCAAAATATTGATACAAACCGAATCACAAAAACCTATCGCATACACCTAACAAATTGGGCACGGCTCTCGATCACCCCAATCATGCAGATAATCCAATTAACATGCATAAATTAAATAATCTAATTATTTATCGCAAAATCATATTTTAATCATAAAATCGCATTTTATAATAAAATCACATTTTGTCGATAAAATGAATTTTAATCAACAAAATCATATTTCATTATAAAATCATATTTTATAATTAAAATCACATTTTACTAATTTTTAATTGTATCAAATTGGGCTTAAAACAATTCTAGGCCCAAAAACTTAAAATTTCAAAATCGACCAAAACGGGCCCGACATCGAATATCGGCCCGAAAACTTCACGGGCTGCCCGGGACAGGCCCGAACAAAACCCTAGAAGAATTCAGCCGTCACGACATCGCCAGAGCTTCGCCAAAGCTTCGCCGGAGCGGCGGCCGGAGGCGGCGACGGCGGCGCCACACGAAATTCTTCGCAAGGCAACCGCGCGACGCACGGCCGCACGCAAAGCGTCGCATGTCGCTCGACCAGCAAGCTTCGCCCGTGGCGGCACGCCTCCAGCCATCATCGCACAACGACGCTAGCAAGGTGCAGCAGCAGCCGGCCAGTATGGCGCAATCGCGCGGCCAGCGCGCCTCCATGCGCGCGTTGTCGCCCAGCCAGCGCGCCACCGTGCGCCACCTCGTGCGCGAGAACCTGCAACAAGACGCCGCCCATCGCACGAAGTAGCGCCCATCGCTCCGGTCGAGACGCGCGACAAGCGCGCATGCATCGCGCGGCCAGCGCGCGATGGTGTCGCGCATGATGCGCGACGTTGCGCGTCGGGCGCGCATGTGATGCGCGAGGAGGAGTGCCGCCTCAAGCGGCGGTGGCGGGGCTGTGACTCAATCGAATTTTGATCTGAAATTTGAGGTTAGATACAATTTAGGAAATATCGTATTGATCAGATCCGAAAACCTTGGCTCTGATACCACTGTTGGGGTCCGGATCACGCCTCCCGGCGAGGCAGCGGAAGAACAAAATTAATGCCGGGAGACGATCAATACGATTAAAACAAACACTAAACTATGACATTCATAGGGTGTTTAGGTGACTACCTTTCTGGCAACTCGTGCCTGGCTCCGACCGGTTTCGTAAAGAACATTCATAGGGTGTTTAGGTGACTACCTTTCTGGCAACTCGTGCCTGGCTCCGACCGGTTTCGTAAAGAAAACGGCACTTCACGGTAGGCGGCGGTAGATATCGTCAATCAAGTCCACGATCGGAGACAGGATTTTCGTCAGCCTGCACTAGAAGGCCTGACGAGATCTGCATGGACGGATTCTTCTCGTCAAGATTGGCCGGAAACAATTTTCCGGCGGCACGTGGCGGCGGCGGCGGCGCGCAAAGGGCGGCGGCGGCGTGAGGTTGAGGAGAGGGGGCGGCGGCTATAGTGCTTAGGTTTAGGGTTAATTGTATCAAGTGTGTTTAAGTTAAGTCCTAAGTCTATATTAAAAAGACTTAGTGATGGATTTGGATCCGGCCCAACGGATAAACATTCGTTTCATCTCCATCACCGAGACTTCACCGTAACTCCGATCGCCGATCAGATCGGACCGATCGACTCAGTTTTCAAAACTGAATATTATGATATGAAAATCATTTTTCAGAACCCCAGTGCAAAATGACCGTTTTGCCCCTCAACATCGGCAAATCACGATTTGACCTCTGTTGACTTTTAGGAAGTCGTACTCCCCAAAATCCTCTTCGTATGCTCAACACATTGAGCTGAGTATCCGTGCGGGAATCTCGAATCCAGTACTTGTGTGACCCTCAATGGTTCAGGGATACAGCTAGCCGTGGGCCCACAACCATTGTGGCTCCGGATCACAATCCCGGACTTGCCCAACGGATCATGGTAAGAGCGTCTAGTGACATCGCCCCATGATCCCCTAGGTATCACTGATAGTGCCTGCAAGAACCAGTTGGTCGTGGTTAGCGTACAGTACGGTACTTTCGATCCATATATCCCGATCGGATCAACAACCATTGGTAAGTCGAGAGTCGCTATAGATCCGATAGCTATGCATACATCTTGGAGATCAAATAGTGACATCACGAGTGTAACTAGGTAAAAACATTTACCTAAAACACTTCTAGTACTCTGGCCAGAGATTTATACACTATTATCCCCTCAGATAGCATAGGATATCCACGCATGTCTGCGAGCGGTGAATCCTCGACAACGATGCATCGACTCCTACATGCATCGGGGTCTCACCCAATCCCGCCGCCTGATGACCCCAAGTGAGTAAGCAAACGAGTCAAAGTGAGACGCCTATCATGTAGAGTCTCAATGACGTTTCGATTCGTGAGGACTAATCAGTACAACCAAGACCTCAGACTTATCCACTCGACAAATGGTAACCATTTGGAAAGTCCGATGCATCGACTCCTACATGCATCGGGGTCTCACCCAACTCCCGCCGCCTGATGACCCCAAGTGAGTAAGCAAACGAGTCAAAGTGAGACGCCTATCATGTAGAGTCTCAATGACGTTTCGATTCGTGAGGACTAATCAGTACAACCAAGACCTCAGACTTATCCACTCGACAAATGGTAACCATTTGGAAAGTCCGAACGAGGGTAGTTCGATAGATCACCAGGTCACTATCTATCTGCATGCTCAGAACATCACAATGTTCCCTACCAATGCAACATGGTACTTCGCATCATAGATACTAGTCTCGAGCTCGGGCGGCCTTATCCTCATTTTGACGGACCAATCGACTAGGAACATGTTCAGAATACACAGTGACTATTAGATGTGTTTCATGATAGCCGTCATACCCACTATCACATCTAACATACACTTTAGTGCATTCTAGGTCTTTACTCAACGCAATTGTAAATCATCATACACACAATGAAAGTAAAGAATGCCATATAAATAAATGCGAATATCATATATAAAGACTGTCATATACAAGAGTCTATGAACCCACACGCCACAAGTTGGCTAGTTGGGCATCTACTCTAACACCAAACCTGGTTGATTTGAAGGAGACCATCATGAATGAAGCGCATTGTAGTCGGTACAGTGTGCATCCGGGTGAGAGGAAGATGTATCATGCCGTGAAATCTCACTACTGGTGGGCAGGTATGAAGAGCGACATCTTTTGTTTTGTTGCTAGATGTCTGAATTGCCAATAGGTCAAGGCTGAGAGGATGAGACCTGGTGGTTTGCTGCAGAGTTTAGAGGTGCCCCAATGGAATTGGGAGCACATCGCCATGGATTTCGTGACTCATGTACCTCGATCGAGTAGGGGATGCGATGCAATTTGGGTTGTGATTGACAGACTTTCGAATTCAGCCCATTTCATTCCCTGTGATGTGAGGTGCTCGATCACGAAAATGGCGAAGTTGTATATCGACCAAGTGATAAGATTGCATGGAGTTCCGGTTTCGATAGTGTCCGATATAGATCTGAGGTTCACCTCTTGATTTTGGAAGAATTTTGTAGGTAGCGATGGGTTAGTGATTGGCTATGAGTACAGCCTATCACCCTCAGACAGACGGACAGTCTGAGCGAACTATCCAGAATTTAGAGGATATGCTGCGTGCAATTGTGATGGATTTCAGCGGTGGCTGGCAGGATTCTTTGTCCTTGGTTGACTTTTCGTATAATAACAGCTACCAGGTGACTATCGGAATGGCTCCGTTTGAAGCGTTGTATTGTCGAAAGTGCAGATCTTCGATCTGTTGGGAAGAAGTTGGAGAGAGACAGCTTTCTACGCCGGATTTTGTTCAGCACATGAAAGATCAGATTGATTTGATTCGGAGTAGAATGAAAGATGCTCAAGACCGCTTCTCTAGCTATGCTAACATAAGACGTCGACCGTTAGAGTTTGTGGTTGGCGATCGTGTGCTTCTCAAGATTTCTCCTTTCAAGAGCGTTATGCGATTTAGATTTAAAGGCAAATTGGCTCCCAGATTCGTTGGTCCCTTTGAGATTGTTGAGCGGATTGGACAGTTGGCTTATAGGTTGAAGATTCTCGAGGAATTAGCAGCCATGCATGATTTTTTTCATGTGTCTATGTTGAGAAAATATGAGCCAGATCTGTCCCATATTTTGAGAACCGACGAAGTTGAGCTGGATTCTGCTTTGAGCTATGTTGAATATCCAGTGCAGATCCTGGATAGGAAGGATAAGCAGTTGAGGAACAAGATAATTCCATTGGTGATGGTTCAATGGAGTAAGCATGGCCGAGAAGAAGCCACCTGGGAAGTTGAGGAGAAGATGAGACAGGACTGGCCTCATCTGTTTGAGCACTGATCGTGCGAATTTTCTAGGTAAATTACTGGTTTTCTCTTCGAATTTGAGTAGTTGCTCGTGCTGATTTGAATGTTTGTTTGTTCTGCCCTTGATTTCCTTTGATTTCGAGGAAGAAATCTCTTAAGGTGGGGAGAGTGTGTGGAGTAGGATTTTAAGATTTGTGATTAATCAGATTTTTGGGTAAGATTAATCACGAGAATTAAGATTTTCGAATTCTGGAATTTCGGATTTTGGGTGAAATCTGATTTGAGAAATTCAGATCTCTAGTTTGAGTTGTCCAGATTTTAGTTCGGGTTTATCGGGTGAAATCTGGTTGAGATTTGGAGTCGATTTGGTTGAATTTCGGTAGAGATCTGGTTTCCCTTAGCGTTGCGTGAATTACCGCGAGAAGTAGGCATAACACCATCGTTTTGGTGAGATCTGGATGGTCGAGAGTGAAGCGCTTTGGTTTCGTGGTTCCAGATGTCAACGCGGGTCAGCGTTCCTGTAGCGCGAGATGGAAACGTCATCGTTTAAGAGAAATCTGATATTGCGTTAGCGCTGGGATCCGATTTAGAGATCTGCTCGCGTGTTTTGTGTTGAGCGCTATACGATGTCGTTTAGGTATGTTTCTACGGCGTCGTTTTGGTGAACGCTTTGAGGAGAGATCTGGTTTCACTGTAGCGATCTGGTAGCGTTAGCGCAAGTGCGTGAGAGAATGCCACGTGTTGGTCAACATGTTGGTGTTGACGTCTGTTTGTAACGCGTTTAGTTGAGAGATCTGTTTTTGAGCGCTAGCGTTGTGTTTTGAGGACATATCTATTTTGAGCAATGCGACGTCGTTCCATTAAGTTGCTGCGTCGTCGTTTTGATCCTTAGCGTTTAGCGTGTTTTGATTTTTGCGAGCGTAGAGATCTGGTGTGTTAGCGTTGAGATCTGTTTTATTGGAACTATGCCGTTTTGATTAGTTAGCGTCAAGATGTTCCAGATTTCATCGATACGCTGTCGTTTAGATCATTGCGCGAGAGTTAGCGTGTAGCGTTGTGAAGTCTGTTAGATTTTAAGCGTTGGTTTGAGGAATCTGGTTGGCGCTAATTCGTGATGCAGTAATCTGGTTAAGTCGGGAATTGTCTTATTCGATAGAGATTGAATTGAGGATTTAAATACAAGTGTTGAGTTACACTTAGAACATTTTGCACCTGATATTTCTTATCCTTCTGTTCGAAACCCTCGATCGACACTGTTCATTCGAACATTTCTTCCGTCGATTTCTATAGACTCCAGTTTCTGTTTGTGACGATCTTGGTGGCGCTGGATTCCTTTTGCTTAGCTCTTTTGTTTGCTACCCATTAGAGACCCTAAAACAGCGTTGGAGGAGGAGCGTGGAGTGCAGTGTCTTCGTGCCGTGAGATCCGTGATCCTCCTGCTAGTTTAAACTTCTGGGTAAGCATTTCTCGTGGATTTGAGCCATGCTCTTGTAGTTTATACCTGCGTAGATGTGTAGAACTTGAGTTTAGTTCTGGCCGTAGGTGGTTAAGGGTTGATGTTCATATTTGAGCTTGATTATTAGCTACCTTGTACAGATTTCTTCCCCTGGAAGCTTTCTGCCGTGAGTTTTGTACCAAGAGAAATCTGTTTCCTCAGGCCGTGAGTTCTGCCGTGCTCTGTGTGAATTTGTGAGGTAGAATCTTGAGAATTTGGAGGTACGAATTGAGCATCTTTTACGGCTTTGTGCGTGAACATGGCTATAATTCGTGTTATGAAATATGTTGGCTTGCTGTTGTGATATTACGTGAAACTGCTGGGATGAATTGATTGATATATGTCTTGTTTTGCGTACTATGACTTGTATGCATTGAGCATTGATTTCTGAATGGCATACATGCATACATCTTGAGCCTGTTGACAGATTGATTGATGTCCTGAATGAAAACCACGTTGTGACTGGCCGACAGATGTGTCGTGCCCGAAAAGTCCAACCCTATCATCGGAGTGGTGACTGCCGGATTCTAGTGTCTACCACCGAGATTTGATGGGCTGATGGGCCCCGATGATCACGGACCGATGATTTCCACCGGCCGATTGGCTGTGCGTGGTATAGAGGCTCGCTTGGGATGATTTGCCAATCGATATGCTGGTCTAGCTATCCGATCCTTGATAGCCTTCATGCATTTCATAGCATTTATTATAGCATGTTGCCTGATTAGCTGTTTTGATAGCTCTTCGTACTGAGGCTTGACCTCGTATTTGTTTTTCCTACTTTCGTGTTGTTTGGGTCTGCGTTACCCATTTGCAGGATCTTCAGGTAACCAATTTGGACCGAGTGAAGTGCAGTTGGTCGATCCCCGTTCTCTTGAGTCCCAGTTAATTTATGATATGTATTGAACCGGGGGATGCCCCGTGTTTTTATGTATTGGGGATCTGTTTATGATTTGAGATTTGATGTTACATGTATTGTATGAGTTTGATTTAACTCGTATTTTGAGTATCGATATTTTTGAATGTATGTTTTGAAATCAGGCCCAACTATTTCGAAAAATTTTTAAGCCCTGATTTTATGCTTCCGTGTTTATTTGCTTTAATTGTGCTATTTTATCGAGTAATTAGCACGGGGCCTGACATTTTCAACGACTAAGAACTTGTGTCCAACGTTTATAATTTTCAAAGAGTCTATATATATCAGATGTACATCAAGCATAATTGAGATGTAATTCAGAGAGGCACAAAAGAATATAGAAAGCAGCGCATAGTCGAGAGCTTGTACACTCAGATGGCAGCTAGTGTACAAGCTGGTCCAGAGCCCAGGTGTGAGTTGGTGCATAGGCCGAGAGTTTCAATGAGGAATCAATAGTCGACGGCACAAACCATGGAAGAAAATAGAATATATCAGCTCGTAGAAGCACTTCCCAGTGTGAGAAAAACAACCAGAGAGTGAACTTACACTATAAACTTCTCACACACAGATTCACTCACATATGAGAGCTGAGAGCGTTATTGTTTAGTTGAGTGAATCACAAACACAAACTATCATTGTAGTCTTTCTCATTGAGACGTAAAAGAAGTGTTGTTAGACACACAGCTTGCAGGCTGGTGTACAATGGTGGCTACGAGATCTTGCAGCTTGTGGATTGTCGGATCGGGTTGCAGCAGAAGCTATTTTAATAAAATCTTCTAGTGGATCATTCCCATGCGAAAGAAGGGGAGACGTAGGAGATTCAGCTCCGAACTTCCATAAACAAATTACAGTGTATTTCTTTACAGCTTTCTGCATACAACATTCACGCATGCATAATCCTAAAACTAGTTAAATAAGGTTTCAATTTCAGAGAGTAGTTCAGGTTGTTTCCATATGATTTTATTTCATACCTGATCTACTTCTCGATGCACTAACCTTTCAAGAACACTGAGCTATTTCAGCTCAAGTTTTAATAGATCGGATCCCACGTGATCTGGACCAGCTCATAGAGCTGCTGGTCCAGCTCAGGCGCAATCTGGTCTCCCTTTTATGTGCTGCCTGTTTTCAAATAATTTTGAAATGCACGTAAACTGGGTTTTGGTTGGTTTCCGATCCTATCAATTGGTATCAGAGCAGGTTGTTCTTAAAAGTGTATTTTAAATTGAAAATTTTTTAACGGTTTTAGAATGTTCTCTGCTCTAATAGTCGTTTTTCTGTGAAAGTTTGTTTGTGCTACAAAAATAGTTTTAAAGATTTTAAAACTCACTCTATAAAGATAGGGGAGTAATGATTGTTTAATAGCAGAGCATTGGAACAAGAGTGAAAGGTGCAGCAATATCTCTTCTGTCGAGCTGACAGATTGCACGAGATCTGTGGTTGCCAAGACCTCTTGCTTTGGATGTGATGAAATAATAACGCATATGACAGAGTTCAAGAGAAGCGAAGAGATTATGTGAATTCAGCTATCTTTTATCTTCCAAGTTGAGCGTTTTTCAGTAGCATAGAATTTGTTTTTCAAATCTCATATCATGCTTATGTGTTCGCAAACTATCGTCCCTTGCAAATGGTTTCTTGTTGAAAACATAAAATTATCCCGTGATCTGTTAAGGGGGAGCTTTGTTTTAAATATTAAGTTAGACAAGATTTCCAAACCTTTTTGATTCCCACAAAAATGGGGAGAAATATTTGTAAACTATTATTTGTGCTTGTTATTTATTCAGGTTTTGTGTAAATAAAAAAGGGGGAGATTGTTGGATCTATGTTGACAGATCAAAATCTTACTTTTGAGATACACAAAATTGCTGTTATGTTTCTAACAGTTTAAATCAAGTCCGCAGATAAGATGAACAAATCATACAGCCAAGCTGTTCAGCAGAAGACCAGCAGACACCCAAGCTGGTTCGCCACCTTGGAGCAAGAGGAGTCTGGGCAGAACAGTCTAGTGAAGCAGCAGATCAGCTCAGGAAGAACAATGTTCAGCTCAGAGATTGTCAGGCCAGGTGCACAATACAAGCGGAAGCATTTAAAATGGATCTAAAATTTTTCGCTTTGGTCTGACTTAGAAAACATAGTTTAAAATACAACGATATTCAAAATATTTGTTTTACAACAACAAATACAAGCATAGAGTGACTCCCTAACAGGGCACATCCCAAATCCGCAACAGAACATCACATCCTTCCGGGGTATTCCCCGGAGGCTGCTCTACTGCTTAATATAAATAATATACATAACTAGGACACTATATCCACCTCCCGGGACACCTCTAGCAGGGCCATCTCCACGACCAGCTGAGAAACCTGGAAAACCTTGACAACTCACAGGCAAACAAAACAATCCAGCCCCAGAGGGACATGGGGTCAAACCCCAGTACAGATAGCAACAAAATACAGCATGCAGATAGAGCAAGATATAATGCTATGCGATGCATGAGAACAGGGAGCTCAAAGGATCCAAAGGACTGCATATAGCTGAATGCAAAAATTGGAAGTGGTCACTGAATGTGTGAGAGAATGCGAGTTAACCAGGCGCTCGATCACACATGGTACCAACCACAAACAGATTATAGGTATGGCCGCAACTCATGTGAGAGAATGGGAGCTACCCAAACGCTCAATCACACGAAATATCAGCACAAGCTAGAACAAAAGGCCACAACGCATGTGAGAGAATGGGAGCTACCCAGGCGCTCAATCACACGCACCCTGTCAACACGGATTAGCTCAAAGAAGACAACAACAGATCAGAGGTTTTCACACCAGGCTGTTAACAACGGCTCGCAAAGAAATTATCAGAACAACATGACATGCGTGTATGCATAATAACAGCTTGCAAGATAATATACACAAACAGATGCAAGCAACATCACATGAAATAACAGCATACACACTGCTCAACATAACAGCACACACTCATTTATACACAGGTCCATCTCAAAGCTTTAATTATAATCTCACATCCGTACCTTAGCTTTCTGAGCTACAATTAACACAACTAAGTCTCGAGCAACTCAAATCTGAAACCTACTAAGCCAACAACAACGACAATACTCCGAGACAGTACGCACATAACTTTAACTGGGAGCTACGAGCTCAACCAGCTCTATTCTACCTTTCTAGCACCACAACTAGCTCTAAACGAAGCGCAAGGTAGAATCTAGTACTTACTCTAAGCAATACATGAGCAGAAGAACCAAATCTATCAGTAAACGAACAAAAACGCACTGTAGCTCCTTCGCGTTCTTCTTCCAGCTATCCAAAGCCTTCAAAAGAGGTACTGAAAGAACGGTCTTGGAAAGGGGAGTCCAACGCTACCAACCTTGCTCCAAGCTACGTCGTCTACGGTAGGAAATTGGAGAAGATAAGGTTCGGTGAACAGTAACTAGGATATCGCGACAGAAGAGAGTTCGATGTCGGGAGAAGATATATTTCTAAGTGTCGGGAAAATAATTGCGAGAGTACAATCAAAGTTCGCTATATATACAATTTATGCTTCCCAAATCCAATGAACAGTGACCACCGACAACACTGGGTCAAAGCTAATGCCCACTCAGATATGAGTACCACTCCAGATCTGGACCATACGCTAAACCAGCGCGCTACTACCAAAATACATCGCACCACAATCCAACTAATTCATACACGTGTCTCTCTAAACGGCCTCGTATTGCTCCTAACTAAAACACTCAGATCCTATTGACCAGATCAGACACCAGCACCGACCAGCGTTCACTGATACCCAAAACGACGTCGCAATGTGTAACGCCTAGAAATTTTCTAACTACGTACAAATGAGCGCATGACTACGGGGAAAATAATTTTAGATGATTATATGCCACTTTATGTGATTTAATTATTATTTTTATATTGCATCGTATGTATGTCATGTTTTCATCCTGTTGAGTTACAAGGTGGACGATGTGAAAACCCGAAAATTCAGCTCCTAAAAAAAAAAAAAAAAAAATTCACCTGCTGGTCGAAAATCAGCAGGTGGTCGAAATTCAGCAGTAGCGCCTGTTGGTGAAAGCTGATAAGCAGTTGATGGCGCGAGAATGAAACGCCGTCGTTTCGTGGAACCAGCAGTTGCGCTTTAAATTGGTTACTGAAGCGGAAGGGACGATACGTGGTCGTTTCGACCTTAGAGGTTGCTGCTGGCAGGCGTAGCTTTTAGCGCGAGAGTGTTCGAGAGAGCGACACGTGTTGGTCAACATTTTGAGGGATTGACTGCTGGATCAGCAGATGCGTGAGTTTAGAGTGACCAGCTGCTGGTTTGGTAAAACCAGTCGTAGAAGTGAAGCGACGTCGTTTGGTTAAGTTGAAACGCTGCGTTTGGGTGTTTCGTATGGAACCAGCAGCGGGGGATTGTTGTGAGAAATTAGCACGAGGCCTGCTGGTCGCTAATTCAGCAGTTGGTACTTGAAGCTAGCGATAGCAAAAACGATGTCGTTTGAAGAAGTCGATACGACAGCGTTTTGCCTTCGCGCTAAAGATTCAGCAGATGGCTTGTGCGATGGTTAAAACCAGCAGATAGTTACGGTTATCTTGAATCAGCAGGTGCATTACTTAAAGATAACCAGCAGGTGCTTTACAACGATATCAAAACGGTGTTGCTTGAATAAGTTGACACGACAACGTTTTGACTTAACACTAAAGATCAGTCGTGGAGCTTGAAAGAAAATCAGCAGCGACGCAAACTCAGCAGCGACGCAAATCCAGCCGCGACGCAAATTCAGCTGCGATGCAAATTCAGCAGAGGCGACTTCATATTCTCCACGAAGCTTCAGAATCCAGGTTCCTCGACGCGAAACAAGATTTTTGAAAAGAAAACTTCACCCGAGAAATTTAGAGGGAACTCTCACGCGTACAATCCAGATTTCACGCTGTAACGGCCAAATTGAGGTGCTTAAGAACCAATTAAAGCTCGTAATTCCATGGTTTAATCCTACGCGTGTAACCGTCGGTGTAATGGTCATAAAGACAGAGGTTTAAAGGCGCTTAAATGGCAGAAGATTGATTCATCCCTCGATGCCTATAAATACAGAAAGAACCTCAGAATTTTTCCACACCACTTCGAAATTTCCTCAGTCAGAAAAGCGACAGTTCTTCACGCCAAAAGTTTTGAGGAAATTCTAGCAGATTTCTTAGCCAAAAACCCTGCGTAAATTGTGAACCTACGCCGTGCTCCAAAATGGTTACTGTCAGACTTCACTCGAGCTTCGTACGCAAATTCCAGATTCGTGCTACCAGACCGGACACCAGATTTTCATAGTTGGGTTCCTGCGTTTTTGGTGGTGCCGCCAGAATTTATACATTTGTTTTACCAGAATCAAACTTTGAATTTGTAAGTGGGCTTTTGCTATATTGTTCGCTTGATATATATACTGTAATATTCATACCGAAATTCTGTTTTAAGTCTACTGTTCGAGCACCCTTTGTTCAGAATTCTGTGTTGTTATGAGCTCCGTTCGCACTGATTTTTGCTGTCGTTATATGGGTCTACGGAATATTTCGGACTCTGGGTTACTTGGTGTAACCAATGGCCTCGACCCCTTAGAGGAATAAAAATTAGGGACTGATCAGTAAACCATAGACACGATTCTGTCGTTATATGGGTCTACGTAATATTCCGCACTCTGGGTTACTTGGTGTAACCAATGGCCTCGACCCCTTAGAGGAGTAAAACTTAGGGACTGATCAGTAAACCATAGACACGAAGTAATCATCAGTGCTATCTGTCATGCTATGCTCTGGTATGTTATGCTCTGCTCTGTTATGCTCTGCTCTGTTCTGGTTATGTTCTGCTCTGAATTCAGTCATATCTATATATGTATACTTGTTATGCTCGAATGGTATCCCCCACTTGCTGAGTGTTTCCCAAACACTCACCCCTTATTTCTCCATCCAGATAAGAATGAAGAGCAGGTAGAAGAAGAAGAACAAGATCAGTTCTGGGGATGGTGAAGATTCCGTTTTGTTGATGCAATGATTTAATTTTTCCGCTTCCGCAAATTTCTCTGATTTTCCGATGTAAAAATGATATTATTTTTGGATATGTAATAGACTGGTTTGAGCTATGCTATGATGGCTTAATGTTTTACAATTTTTAAATTGTTTAATATTGCCGATGTCATGAGTCTCGGTCTCGGGGCGTGACAGACGAGACTAGGGACGACCAAGATGAAAATAATTTGAGATTTTTAAGAACGAATTTATTATTTTTCAGCAAAACATTCTGAAAATTTGGTGTTTTTATTATTATTTTGGAGGAGAACCAGTTTTTCGCATATACGGGATGATTTATTGGATTTTAAAGTGTTTTAAAATTTCAGGGGACTTTAATTACGAAAATTATCCATTTTCAAAGCCAATTCAAAGTTTTAATTATCTTATCAAATCAAAAGTTTCTTCCTTTTGTTAATTATACTATAGGGGTCAATTGTGTCACACTCCATTGTTTCAAAACACCAAAAAATTAATCAAAACCTAGCTAAAGCCTCCACTCCCTCACTCTACAGCACGTCCCCTCCTCTGCTCTCAAGGTTTCGAAAATTGCAAGATCTTGGTGATTCAAAGGTGGTCCGATCTCGTGTCCTCTACGTCGGTAACTCACAGATCTCAATTTTCTCCAAGCCAGGCATGTAATATCTATTCCTTTGATCATCATTTAACTATATTATACTGTTTTTTAAAAGGATGTGCATGTTTTGTAAGTGAATTGATTAGATCAACCTTTAATGTTTTAGATCCATGCATGAATCATGATTTCAGTACGTTTTTTGATTCGATCTCGTGTAGCTTCGGTCATGGGTGATTCATGGGGCTAGGGTTCGGTCCAAGGGTGGTCAGGTAGTTAGTCCATTGAGTTAGGATCACGTAGTTCCAAACGAGAATTGATTTTGTCAAGGAATGAATTAGTTACGAATTTTATGATCAGCATGTGTCCTGGTTTGTCGTCTGTGCATGACAGTAGAGTTGTTGGGGTTGGGTACATCGATCCATGCGGCCTGTATGGTCGAGGTTGATTTCAAGAGATATAGAATTGACTGAGGGTCACGTAGGTCCAAAAGGCGAGTGATTTTGTCGAGGAACGAATTATTTATGAATTTTGTGGCTAGCACATATCCTAGTTGTAGTATGCACGCGAGCAGTAGGTTTGAGGGCATCGGGTTGGTCATGTAGTAAATACTTTTTGATATTTGTTTGTTCCATGGACTAGTATAATGAGTTATGGTGATGTGGATTGAAACAGGGAGTGATTTGGTTAACAAATTGATTTTTAATTATTTTTATCATTTTGTTGCTCGAAATGAGCCTCGTCGGGTCATTTTTGTGAAAATTGAGATTTCGAGTCCCTGGGGCTGCAAAAATTCATGGATGACTTTATTTGATGTTTTAAGCAAATTTAAGATGTTTTCAAATATTTTAAATATGGTCCGAGTTATTTTAATTCTGGACCGGTTATTATAATTTTAAAGATGAGGGTCCAATTTTATGTTTTTTGTCAAATCTTTTAAAGTCTATTATTTTGGTCAAAATTTTAATTATTTTGGAGCTTGTCCCCTATTTTAAGTTTTTTAAATCAAAATTGGGGTCTTTGGGTATTTAATTAATTCATTATTGACCATGTGATTTTAATTGGTCAAAATTGATTATGTGAGTTTTGATTTAGTCAAACCTGACCCGTAGTTTTATTTGAAAGTCAAAATTGAACAAATTATTTTAAAGTCAAAATTGTTATTCTAAGTAAAAATTTATTTTGAAATTAGTTAAATTAGTCCTTTGATTTTAAAGTCAAAATTTGGTCTTTGATTTCAAGGTCAAAATTGGTTAATGGATTTTGGATTATTCGAAATTGGAGTATTTTAGGGATGTTAAAGGTGAATTTAATGTTATGGGCTAAGTCCAAATTTTTAAGTTAAGTCTAGAATTAGTGGGCCAGGCTCCTGAACCCGTCATTGATCAAAGTAAAAATATAGAAGCCCGTGAATGTATATTTAATTATATATGTAGTATTCTATGTACGTAAATGTTTTAAAGAAAATGATTAAATATACATTGACGGGCTAAGCTTTTAGATTGCATGATTTTAATAAATGCATGCATAATGAGGGATCCCGAGGTAAGATCGGGTGCACCGCACCGCCACGTACGTTGTTTATTTCGACTGATTAGTCACACGCCCGCTCGCATTCACTGATACGAATCATACGTTTTTCACGTTACGTTACGTCATGCCTTATATACGTTATATGTTATGATATGTTATGAATGTACGAACAAGATTTTAAGATCATCCATGCATACATGTTTTAACGTTATTTTATTACAAGTATGTGCTTGCATGTGACTTTATGTATATGTACCTTGTTATTTTAAAAGATAGAGCATGCCTAGGTTTAAATGGTGCATGTGATGACCCTGTGGACTTTATCCCGACTGGCGTGAGGACCTCTGAGCGCCCATTGCAGCAGTACCCCATGGCCGCTACGATGTCATTATTTACGTCATGATACACTTTTTCGACATTTATTGACATGTTATGTTTCCGCACTTTTTCATACTCTGACTTTTAAGCAGCATTGATGATTTAATGTTTTCGAGGTATTGGTTTTATTCATGTTATAAAATGATGTTGAGAAAATGTTTTAAAGGGAACGAGCCATACCATTTAGTTTATTTATTCCGCACATGATTTTAAAAAAAAAATTCTAGAGTACGGTTCGTTTCACACTGCCTTCCGGTCTAGACAACCCGAAACCGGCCCACACCAAACCCTCGAACCAGGCCGGTTCACAAAGCGCTAACGACTTACGCATCTCAAATCTGGTTTCCTCCAAACGACGGTGTTTCGCTACCCACGCATGATATTCAACCAGCGTTCTCAGCATGGCTTACAAAAACCAGATTTTACCACCAACGCAGATTACCATTGACCAGCGCCAAAGCCAAAGTCACCAACCAGCACTTCTCAACTCTCCAAATCTGACTACTACCCCACAGAATGCTACCACTGTCTAGAGCTGTTTCCAGTACACAAATATAGAGACCTGATACACTCACCAAGTATACCAGCTCAAAGTTGATCCATCCCAGATCTGTTCATGCCAGATCTGGTCTATACTAAATCCGATTAATTAACTTAATTAATCCATAACTATTTCAGGTCTCACAGAGATGAAGTGCAGCATAGTTTTCAGCTAACAATATGTAGAGCAAGGGAAGAAAGCAGCTCAAAGAATAAACCAGCTGGGGGAAGAAAACAACTCAATGACCAGCAGGGGGGCTCAGTGAATAAACCAGCTCAGACTAGACCAGCTCGGAGCAAAACAGTTTGAACACAAGTATTGAGAAGACTGTTCAAGCTGATTTGCTGTATTGTCAAATATCAGGTACGAAATTCACATGCTCAAATTCAGCAATGGCTGCAGATCATTTAATAGAAGAGAGATCAAAGTAAACAAAGCATGCAAATGCATTTAATGATAAAGGACACAAGTTACAAAATTATTAGAACTTTACAGAAGCATTTTCAACGGCTAAGAACTTGAGTCCAACGTTTATAATTTGCAAAGATTCTATATATATCAGATGTAAAGCAAGAATAATTGAGATGTAGTGCAGAGAGGCACAACAGAATACAGAAAGCAGTGGAGAGTAGAGAGTCTGTACACTCAGGTGGCAGTTGGTGTACAAGCTGGTCCAGAGCCCAGGTGTGAGATGGTGCACAGGCCGAGAGCTTCAATGAGGAATCAAGTCCACTGCACAAACCATGGAAGAAAACATAATATATCAGCTCATAGAAGCACTTACCAGTGCGTGAGAAAAACAACCAGAGAATGAGCTTACACTGTAAACTTTTCACACACAGATTCACTCACATATGCGAGTAGAGCGTTATTGTTTAGTTGAGTGAATCACAAACACAAACTATCATTGTAGTCTTTCTCTTTGAGACGTAAAAGATGTTGGCACAGTGGCGGATAAGGATCCCGCTCCCGGGACGCTAGGAGCCCGGGAACGGTCAATACACCTATATAATAATTCAAACATTCATAGATGTTTAGAATATACCTGTCTGGCGACTAGGCGCCTGGCTCCGACAATTTCTCAAATGGAAATAGCACTTCTTTGGTTGCTCCTAATCAGGTCCACGACCGGCTTCCAATTCCTTCGTTGGAATGCACTAGAATCCCAATGAATATTTCGCGAGTATAACCTCCTCGCCAGGATGATCCAGCGAAGTGCGACGGCGGAGGCGGCAGCGGAGGAGGGAGAGGAGGAGAGGGGGAGAATTTGCTGAATAGCTTTTGTGTGTGTTTTTCTTTCTCCCTTCATGCCATATTTATAGATTGAGGGAAAGAGTTTGATGTAAACAAAACTGTGAATATTCGTTTCAAGTAGAACAGTGAAAATTCATTTCAAGTAGAACTGTGAACATTCGTTTCAAGTAGAACTGTGAACATTCGGTTCAAATCGAACTGTGTGTTGGGGAACCGCGGCGGATCCGGATCGCGCCTCCCGGCGAGGCAGCGGAAGAACAAAAATTGCCGGGATGACGATCAATACAATTCAAATAAACAAATCATTCTATGACATTCATAGGGTGTTTTGTAGAATACCTTGCTGGCAACTCGTGCCTGGCTCCGACCAGTTTCGCGAGGAAACCGGAACTTCACGGTAAGCGGCGGTAGATAACGTCAATCAGGTCCACGACCGGATACGAGACTCCTTCGTCATCCTGCACTAGAAGGCCTGAAGAGATCGGCGCGGACGGATTCTCCTCGTCGAGTTGGCCGGAACAATTTCCGGCGACTCAAGGCGGCGGCGGCACTAGGCGGCGGCGTCGTGTTTAGAGAGGAGGGGGCTGCTACTTTGCTCTAGGTTTAGGGTTTGTATCAAGAGTTAAGTTGTCTAGTAATTTGATTAAAGCCTAAGTCTATATTAAATAGACTTAGTGATGGACTTGGACCGGCCCAACGGGCCCGGGTCCAACGGATGAACATTCAGTTCATCCCCATCACCGTGACTTCATCGCAACTCCGATCGCCGATCAGATCGGACAGATCGACTCAGTTTCCAAAACTGAATACTATGATCTGAAAAACCATTTTTCAGAACCCCAGTGCAAAATGACCGTTTTGCCCCTCAACAGCGGGAAATCACGATTTGACCCCTATTGACTTTTAGGAAGTCGCACTCCCCAAAATCCTCTTCTCATGCTCAATACATTGACATCAGTATGCATGCGGGAATCTCGAATCCAGTACTTGTGTGACCCTCAATGGTTCAGGGATACAGCTAGTCGTGGGTCCACAACCATTGTGGCTCCGGAATCACAATTCCGGACATGCCCATCGGATCATGGTAAGAGCATCTAGCAACATCTCCCCATGATCCCCTATGTATCACTGATAGTGCCTGCAAGAACCAGTTGGTCGTGGTTAGCGTACAGTACGGTCCTTTCAATCCATATATCCCGATCAGATCAACGACCATTGGTAAATCAAGATTCGCTAAAGATCCGATAGCTATGCATACATCTTGGAGATCGAATAGTGACATCGCGAGTGTAACTAGGTAAATACATTTACCTAAAACACTTTTAGCACTCTGGCCAGAGACTTACACACTATTATCCCCTCAGATAGCATAGGATATCCACGCATGTCTGCGAGCGGTGAATCCTCGACAACGATGCATCGACTCCTACATGCATCGGGGTCTCACCCAATCTCGCCGCCTGATGACCCCATGAGTCGGCAAACGAGTCAAAGTAAGACGCCTATCATGTAGAGTCTCAATGACGTTTCGAGTCGTGAGGACTAATCAGTACAACCAAGACCTCGAACTTATCCACTCGACAAATGGTAACCACTTGGAAAGTCCGAACGAGGGTAGTTCGATAGATCACCAGGTCACTATCTATCTGCATGCTCAGAACATCACAATGTTCCCTACCAATGAAACATGGTACTTCGCATCGCAGATACTAGTCTCATGCTCGGGCGGCCTTATCCTCATTTTGACGGCCCAATCGACTAGGAACTAATTCAGAATACACAATGACTATTAGATGTGTTTCATGATAGCCGTCATACCCACTATCATATCTAACATACACTTTAGTGCATTCTAGGTCTTTACTCAACGCAATTGTTAATCATTATACAACACAATGAAAGTAAATAATGCCATATAAATACATGTGAATATCATATATAAAGATTGTCATATACAAGAGTCTATAAACCCGCACGCCACAAGTTGGCTAGTTGGGCATCTACTCTAACACTGTGAAGATTCGGTTCAACTCAAACTGTGAACATTCAGTTCAACTCGATGTGTGAACATTCGGTTCCACTCGAACTGTGAACATTAGGTTCAACTCGAACAGTGAATATTCGTTTCGACTCCCTCGATTGTGGTCTCATCATAATTACGATCGATGATCAGATATCACCGATATGCTCAGTTTACAAAACTGATCATTATGATGCAAAAGCAAATTTTTGGACCACTAAATCTATATATGACAGGTTTTACTCTCATTAGCTAAATATGAAAGTCCTACTCCCTTAGCAACTTTTGGGAAGTCATACTCCCAACCTTCCTCCTACTATAATCAACACTCTGAGTACCATATCCTTGTCTGCATGGGAATTGGTAAACGTGTACACAGTGTGACCCTCAATGGTTCAGGGATACAGCTAGCCGTGGGCTCACAACTCATTGTGAATTGGAAAACACGTTTTTCTGATCTACCCATCGGACCATTGTAAAGAGCCTAGAAACATCACCCCATGATCCCCTAGGTATCACTGATAGTGCCTGCAAGAACCAGTCGGTCATGGTTAGCGTATAGTACGGTCCTTTCAACTCATATAGCCATGCATACATCTTGGAGATCAGAATAGCGACATCGCGAGTGCTACCAGGTAAACTCATTTACACTGAATCACAAGAGTACTCTGGCCAGAGATTTGTCACACTATTATTTACTCAGATAGCATAGGATATCCTCGCACTAGGGCGAGCTGTGGATACTCGACAACAAAGAATCGACTCCACATGCTTCGTGACCTCACCCAATCTCGACACCTGATGACCCTCACGGAGTCGTTAAACGAGTCAAAGTTAGGCGACTAATCATGTAGAGTCTCGATGATTTTTTGAGTGGTAAAGACTAATCCATACAACCAATACCTCGGACTCTCCACTAGACAAATGGTAACCACTTGGAGAATCCGAACGAGGGTAGCTCGATAGTTCGCCAGGCAAACCATCCATCTGCATGCTGAGAACATCATAATGTTCCCTACCAATGAAACGTGGTACTTCACATCGCAGATGCTAGTCTCAAACTCGGGCGGCCTTATCCTCATTTTGACGGCCCAATCGACTAAGAACAAGTTCAGAATAAACAGTGACTATTAGATGTGTTTCATGATAGCCATCATAACCACTATAGCATCTAACATACACTATGGTGCATTCTAGTTCTTTATCCAACACAATTGTTAACATTATAAAATAATGATGATAAATAATGCCATATATAAATTGCGAATTTCATAAACAAAGATTGTTTTACACAAAGAGTCATCAAAAGCCCACACGCCACAAGTTGGCTAGTTGGGCACCTACTCTAACAATCTCCCACTTTCCCTAAAGCCAAGTACTCATAATTCATAGTCTCATTGCTTCGCGATGTTGTTCAAACAACGGTCCTGGCAAGGGATCGTAAGTGGATCAGCAATGTTGTCTGTAGAGGCGACTCTCTCAACTGCTATGTCACCTCTAGCCACAATATCCCGGATTATGTGTTATTTCCTCAGTATATGTTTAGATCTTTGGTGAGGCCTAGGTTCATTTGCTTGCGCAACGGCACCTGTGTTGTCACAGTACACCGAGACTGGACCAACTCCTTCAGGGATTACGCCCAACTCTTGGACGAAATTCCTTATCCAAACCGCCTCTTTAGCAGCAGCTGATGCTGCAATGTACTCAGCCTCAGTGGTTGAATCCGCGATGGTGTCTTTTTTGGAACTCTTCCAAGAGTCAGTACCACCATTGAACATGAATACAAATCCAGAGGTCGACTTCGAGTCGTCCACATCGCATTGGAAGCTAGAAACAGTGTAGCCTTCGAATTTTAGTTCACCACCCCAATAGACCATGAACATATTCTTAGTTCTTCGTAAGTACTTAATAATATCTTTCACGGCCTTCCAATGCATTTGGTCGGGATTTTCTTGGTAGCGGCTCGTGACACTCAGAGCATATGCGACATCGGTCTAGTTGAGATCATACCATACATATACTACCTACTTATGAGACCTGGAAATGTGATTAATAGATTAATTTGTTGGAAGTAATCGGTTTTTGGAGATTTCTGGTGGTTCAGATTTCTGTTTGTGAATTTGGTTTTCTGTTTTCTGTTTTCTACTCATGTTTTCTGTTGCGCTACGCAATTGCTGACGTAAGCTTTGCTGTTGAAGTATTGTTTGAATTAGAAATCAGATGTGATGACGTAAGGTTATCTGTTAGCGCTTGTGTTATTTTGGATGTTGGCAGCAAGTTCCTGTAGCGCGAAGGAAACGGTGCCGTTTTGGTGAACGCTTGAGGGAAATATCTGTTGCCAGCGATCGATGTTCAAGCGTTTCAGCGTGCTGTCTTCAGATTTGCTGACGTGTGCGAAGCTACGTCGTTTGATTTAATTGAAACACTGTCGTTTGGATAAGTGGCTACGTCGTTGTTTTAGCATTAAGCGTTGCTAAGGCGTAGAGATCTGTTTTTAGGGTGGCGCGTTAGGAGACCAGTGATGTGTTGAGCGCTGAGATCTGTTTTACTGATGCGCTGTCGTTTTGACTTGTGAACGAGCGTTTGTTGTTAACGCTGGGATCTGGTGGTTATTAGCGCTGTTGGAGAGATCTGTTTGACGCTATTCCTTGATGTAGGAATCTGTTTCTGTCGGTGGATGAAGTAACCAAATTTCTCGCGTTTATATAAGAAGCAAGACTTGGTCTTCGATTTGAGATAACAGATCCCATACTTAGTAAAATTCTCCAAATTGTCAACCTCTGGTTTTCGAACCCTAGTACTGTTCACCGTGAGTTTCTCCGGCAAATTCCCGTCGTTTCCGACCGTTTTTTGGTACGTGCGAGGTAGCGATGGACTCCTCTAGAGAAGCTCTTCCCTTCTATACCATTCTGGAGGCTGTTGTTGGCTAGAGCGAGATCACGATGTTGCTGTCTTCGGCCGTGTGTTGTGTCGTTAAGGTAGAACTTCGAATTGTTGTTGAGATCTTAGTCTTAGCCTTTGTTTAAGCTTCCTGTTTATATGGGTGAATTTTTGCTGGTTGAGCGTGGCTCCCAGCCGTGAGCTTCTGATAGCATCCCTGAGAATTATGCTTCGTTGTTTAGCAGGTTTTAACCAGATTTCTCAGGATCCTTGTTGTGGTAGTTATTGCACAGAATTGAGGTATGGATCTTGAGCTTGTAATTCAGCGTGGAACCTGGCTTGGATAAATTTCGAGATGGATGTGTTTGGATTTCCGGGTGATGTTATTGCTCTGTGTGAGAGCTGTGTATGCTTATCGTGTGTAATTGTTGTGTTGCATATGGTTATATGTTTGCTGTTCCAGCATGTTGCATACACGCATTCCATTCAGCTATTGCAGCCTTTGTTCGTTGTTGTTTCTCTATTTTCTTACCAGGATGCGAGGGCGAGTGGTGATTCCGCACTCTCATTTTCCCTATTCGCCGAGTGGTTAGCTACCACAGTTCATAGGTTGGGTTTTTGATGCATCTGGTAAGGGTGGGCGAGTAGGGGTGAGTGGGTAGCACCCACATGTCCTACACTCACCATGACCACATATTCTGTTGCAGATTTCGTTGAGCTGTTGTCTCCTTCCTCATGCATAGCATCTGCATTTTATTCTTGCTGTTTACTGCTGTTTTATAGTTGCTCTCCATACTGGGGTTTGACCCCATGTCCCTCTGGGGCTTGGTTGTTTTCCTTGTTGTGTTGTTTTCAGGAAACCCAGGTTTTACAGCTGGTCGTGGTTTTAACCCAGCTGGTGGTGCCCCAGGAGGTGGTTAGAGTATCCTAGTTGTGTATAGCATATTTATATGTATCAGTATAGTTAGCCAGGGGGATGCCCTGTGCTTCGTTATTGTATATTGTTGTTGGAGTCTGATACATGTTGTTGATTCTGTTGTTATGCTACACCGTTGGTTGATTCTATAGACTGGGATATATTTTGAGTATTGCGGTATTTTAAATTATATTGTTTTAAACCGTCAGGAAAAAGGAGAAAATTTTACCCGCTTTTTGATAGTTTCCGCATGTGTTTGTGTGTTTTTACTCTTTTTAGAGCACGAGGCCTGACACTATTGCCGAGGTATATGGCACACGTGTCATACTCTCTATCTCCTCATCAGTCTTCGGACACATAAACTTAGATAGAGTGATCCCGTGGCACATAGGCAGGTGTCCTCTCTTGGACTCTTCCATTGAGAACCGCTTAAGTATGGTATCGATATAGGTCGCTTTGGTGAGTGCGAGCATCCTTTTTAATCTATCTCTATAGATCTGTATTCCTAGAATATAGGATGCTTCACCCATGTCCTTCATCAAGAATCTACTAGACAACCATACTTCAGTTGACTGCAGCATTCCTACGTCATTCCCAATGAGTAGAATGTCATCAACATAAAGTACAAGGAATGTCACCGCATTTTTAACTACCTTCTTATACACACATGGCTCCTCGGGATTCTTGATGAAACCAAATTCTTTAATTGTTTCATCAAATCTCAGGTTCCAACTTCTTGATGCTTGTTTGAGACCGTAGATCGATCTCTGAAGTTTGCATACTTTATGCTCACTTCCCATAGATGTGAAACCCTCAGGCTGCGACATATAGATCTCTTCCTTAATGTTTCCATTAAGGAACGCAGTTTTCACATCCATTTTCCATATCTCATAGTCGTACCATGCGGCTATGGCTATTAGAATTCTAATTGACTTGAACATTGCAACTGGTGAAAAAGTTTCATCATAGTCAACACCTTGTCTTTGAGTGTAACCTTTCGCGACCAGTTGCGTCTTATAGGTCAGTACCTTATAATCAGGCCCAAGTTTTCTATTGTATATCCATTTACACCCAATAGGAACTATTCCTTCGAGAGGATTCACAAGAGTCCAAACTTGGTTTGAATGCATTGAGTCAATCTCAGATTGTATTGCTTGAAGCCACAAATTATAACCAGCATCAGAAATTTCCTCCTTGAAGGTTCTTGGATCACATCCAACAGTTTGATCACTTTGATCATTTTCAAGGAGGAAACCATATCTAACAGGAGCCCTAGAAACACTTTCAGTTCTCCTAGGTGTTTCCATATCAAGGATTGGCTCTTGAGATACGGGAGAATCATTTGGTACTTCAGTTGGTTCTCGAAACTCTTCAAGTTCTACTATCTTGCCTTTTCTATCAAGTAGAAATTCTTTTTCCAAAAAGGTGGCATTTCTAGAAACAAACACTTTTGTTTCATTGGGATAGGAGAAGCAGTATCCAATAGAATTCTTTGGATACCCAATGAAGTAGCATAAGATGGATCTATTATCCAGCTTATCTCCCACTGTCTGCTTCACGTAAGCAGGACATCCCCAAATCCTCAAGTATGAGTAATTGGGCGGCTTGCCCATCCATATCTCATATGGAGTTTTATCCACTGCCTTGGCGTGGACATTGTTCAACAACAATACGGCCGTTTCGAGCACGTAGCCCCAAAACGAAGCAGGGAGTTTAGTGAAACTCATCATAGATCGGACCATGTCCATCAATGTTCGATTACGACGCTCCGCTACACCGTGGAGCTGTGGTGTGGCTGGAGGGGTCCACTGTGAGAGAATCCAATTCTCTTTAAGATAGTCTTGAAATTCACACTCAAGTATTCTCCACCTCGATCGGATCGAAGTGTTTTAATACTTTTTCCCAATTTATTTTCTATTTCAGCTTTGATTTTTCTAAACCTTTCAAAGGATTCAGACTTGTGCTTCATTAAGTATAATTATCCATACTTAGAGTGATCATCGGTAAAGGTGATGAAGTAGGTGTGACCGGACTTAGTACCAATACTAAGTGGGTCACACACATCAGTATGGATCAAATCCAATAGGCCTTGAGCACGTTCAGGCTTGCCCGTGAAGGGCAATTTTGTCATTTTTCCCTTGAGACAAGATTCACAAGTTTGCGGGCTGGTGTGCACTGGTGGCTACGAGTTCTTGCAGCTTATGGGCTGGTGTGCACTGGTGGCTAGGAGTTCTTGCAGCTTGTGGGCTGTCGGATCGGGTTGCAGAAGAAGCTGTTGTAATCAAATCTTCTAGTGGCTCCTTTCCGTGCGGAAAAAGGGTAGACGTAGGAGATTCATCTCCGAACTTCCATAAACAAATTACAGCGTATTTCTTTACAGCTTTCTGCATAAAACATTCACGCGTGAATAATCCTAAAATTGGTTAAATAAGCTTGCAATTTTCAGAGAGTAGTTCAGGTTATGTCCATATGATTTTATTTCATACCTGATCTACTTCTTGGTGCACTAACCCTTCAAGAACACTGAACTATTGCAACTCAAGTCCAGCTCGCAGAGCTGCTGGTCCCGTGCAGGCGCAGTCTGGTCTCCATTTTACGTTATGCCTGTTTTCAAATAATTTTTAAATGCACGTTAACTGGGTTTTGGGTGGTTTTCGATCCTATCAATTGGTATCAAAACAGGTTGTTCTTGAAAGTGCATTTTAAATTGAAAATTTTATAACGGTTTTAAAATGTTCTCTGCTCTGATAGTCGTTTTTTGATGAAAGTTTGTCTGTGCTACAATAGTTTTAAAGATTTTAAAACCCACTCTATAAATATAGGGGGAGTAATGATTTTTGAATAGCAGATCACTGGACCAAGAGTGAAAGGTGCAACAATATCTCTTATGTCGACCTGACAGATTGCACGAGATCTATGGTTGCCAAGACTTCTTACTTTGGATGTGCTGAAATAATAGCGCATAGGACAGAGTTCGAGAGAAGCGAAGAGATTATGTGAATTCAATTATTATTTATCTTCCAATCTGAATGGTTGAGTGTTTTTTTCATTAGCATAGAATTTGTTTTCAAATCTCATATCATGCATCTTTGTTCGCAAATTGTCGTCCCTTGAAAATGATTTATTTTCGAAAACATAAAATTACCCCGTGATCTGTTAATGGGGAGCTTTGTTTTAAATATTAAGGGGGAGACAAGATTTCCAAACCCTTTTTGATTCCCACAAAAAATGGAAGAAATATTTGTAAAGTGTTATTTGTGTTTGTTATTTCTTCAGGTTTTGTGTAAATCAAAAAAGGGGAGATTGTTGGATCTATGTTGACAGATCATAATCTTAATTTTGAGATACACAAAATCTGTTGTTATGTTTCTAACAGTTTAAATCAAGTGCGCAGATAAGACGAACCAGATCATACAACCAAGCTGGTCAGCAGAAGACCAGCAGACACCCAAGCTGGTTCACTGGCCTGTAGCAAGAGGAGTCTCAGCATAACAGTCTAGTGAAGTAGCAGATCAGCTCAGGCAGAACAGTGTTCAGCTCAGAGATGAAGTGCAGCGCATTTTTCAGCTAACAGTATGTAGAGCAAGGGAAGAAAGCAGCTCAAAGATTAAACCAGCTGGCGGAAGAAAACAGCTCAGAGACCAGCCGGGGGAAGAAAGCAGCTCAGTGAATAAACTAGCTCGGAGCAAAGCAGTTTGAACACAAGTATTGAGAAGACTGTTCAAACTGATTTGCTGTATTTTCAAATATCAGGTACAAAATCTACATGCTCAAATTCAGCAATGGATGCAGATCATTTAATAGTAGAGTGCTCAAAGTCAAAAAATCCTGCAAATTCATTTAATGATAAAGGACATAAGGTACAACATTGTCAGAACTTTACAGAAGCCTTTTCAACGGCTAATAACTCATGTCCAACGTTTATAATTTGCAAAGAGTCTATATATATCAGATGGACAACAAGCATAATTGAGATGTACTGCTGAGAGGCAACACAAAATATAAAAATCTTTGCATATTTGTCAGGACTGGTGCACAACACAGAGTTAACCACGCAAAATACATTCGCGGAAGCATTTCAAATAGTGGCTAAAAATTTTCTCTTTGACCTGACGTAGAAAAACATACTTTAAAATACAACGATATTCAAAATAATTGTTTTACGACAACTGAAAACCGACAACAGCAGATACAATAACAAATGCAAGCATAGAGTGACTCCCTAACAGGGTATATCCCAAATCAACAATAGAACATCACATCCTTCCGGGATATTCCCCGGAGGCTGCTCTACTGCCGAATATAAATAATATACATAACCGAGACACTCTATCCTCCTCCCGAGGCACCTCAGTTGGGCCATCTCCACGACCAGCTGAGAAACCAGGAAAACCTGGACAACACACAGGCAAACAAAACAATCCAGCCCCAGAGAGACATGGGGTCAAACACCAGTACGGAGAGCACCATAAACAACATGTAGATAGAAACAAGATATAAATGCATGTGCTATGCATGAGAACAGTATAAAACCATCACCGCAGGCTACAACCGAAGCAGGGAGCCAAATGAACTCAAGTACAGCTCAACAACTGATACAAATCTAATGGAAGATAGTGGCCACGATGTGTGTGAGTGCATGGTAGCTATCCGCTCGTACCAACACACGGTACCAGATGCATAACAGATAACTCAACCTGCTGTTGCCCAAATCATGAGATGTGGTAGCTATCCACTCGGCTCATAGCGGCTAACAATAACCCAACAGGGAGATGATGAGCACGATATTGCCGCTTGTCCTCAATACAAGCATCCTGGTACTCACAGATTAGCATAGCAAAGAACGGATAACAAGATCTGAGCTCAAAAGTGAAATGCGTGTATGCAAATGCAACAGCTTGCAACAATCAACACCATAGCATATACTGTACAACATACCAGCAGACATACCGTGAGACCTGTGTTTTCACAATCAGGTGTTATAACCCAACAGGGAGATGATGAGCACGATATTGCCGCTTGTCCTCAATACAAGCATCCTGGTACTCACAGATTAGCATAGCAAAGAACGGATAACAAGATCTGAGCTCAAAAGTGAAATGCGTGTATGCAAATGCAACAGCTTGCAACAATCAACACCATAGCATATACTGTACAACATACCAGCAGACATACCGTGAGACCTGTGTTTTCACAATCAGGTGTTGCTCAGGTTTGGACCATATGTTGTTATATGTGCTTGGCGTAGACATCAAATTTGCCTAAGTGTTGAAATCAACAGTTGGAAAGATATCAGACGTTGCGTGGGAGACGTTTGTTTGAGTACCAGCTGTTGAGTCAGTCGTTGGTTATATTTTATTTAGATGTGCGTTCCAGCAGTAGAAGTAGGAATCAATTGGAGCAGCAGTGCTTCGTTAGATTTTAGTCGTTGGTGTATTATGTCGTTTGGATTAGTTAACACGACAGCGTTTGAGTGGAACGCTTTGTACCAGCTGTTGGTTATGATAGACATCAGCTGTTGAGAGATATCATGCGTTGCGGCTGCTGGTTTGTGGATCAGCTGTTGGTAGCGAGGTGATGTGTTCCAATACGACGTCGTTTGGTTAAGTTGTTGCGACGCCGTTTAGTCTTAGCGTTGTTTGAAAGATTCAACTGATGGTTGTTATATTAGCGATAGGAAAAAGCTTATGCGTGATTTCAGCTGCTGGTTGGGAATATTAGTTGTGACAACTGATTTTGCCGGTGGCTGATTGAGTAGTGTATTTAGAGAAGACTTGGTCTTCGATTGTTTAACAGATCCCATACATAGAAATATTTCCCGATAGCAAATCTTGTCGCGAACCCTAGTTACTGTTTACAGTAACCTTATCCGTCCTAATTTCCGGTGGTAGACAACTCTGACGAGAGTGAGAGTGGTAGCGTTGGACTCCTCTCGCTAAGGCGTTTCGTTATATACCTATTTAGAAGGCTTTGGAGGAGCTGGAAGAGGATCGCAGGATCTCTAAGACATCTCCCTTGTGTAGTTTGCTAGCATAAGCGTTCCCTACCGTGCCAATAGTTTCACTGGGGTAAGTAAAGATGCTACCTTTAAGCTTTGTTAGAGCTTTCCGTTGAGTTAGGAAGGTAGATAAGCGCTGGTGGAGTTGTAGCTCCCAGATGCTGTTGTTTTGTGTTTCGGCTTTTGAGCAGTAGCTTGTGTTGTTTAGCAGGTGACAGATCTGTGTTGCTCGGACTTCTTTGTAGCAGCTGTGCGTGGTATTTGTAGCTCAGGAGCCGGTGAGGTACGGATGTTGAGCTTATATTACGGCTGGAATTGGCATGGATATTATGTTGTTTGCTGTGTGTGCATTGCTTGTTGTTTATATGCTGTTCAGCTGTTGCATTGCATACGCACTATCATTTTCATTTCAGCTGTTGTAGCCGTGCTTTGTTGTTGCTCTGTTTTCTTACCACGATGCAAGGGATAGCGGCAATACCGCACTCTCATCTCCCTGCTGGTATGTTAGCCCTCACGCCGAGTGGTTAACTACCACAGTTCATGGGTTGGGCAGCAGCAGGTTGAGTTGTTGATGCATCTGGTATTCGGGTGTGGTGTAAAGATGAGCCGGTAATTCCCGTATGATTGTACAGACACCAGTGGCCACCATTCTTCGCAGAATCTATTGTCAGCTGTTCCTTGGTTCCCTTCCTTGGTTGTAATCTTCGGCTGTTGCATTGTCCTTCAGGAATAGCATTAGCATTATATCTTTTGCTATTCATTGTTGTTTTATAGTTGCTCTCCGTACTGGGGTTTGACCCCGAGGTCCCTCTGGGGCTGTTTTGTTTGTTTGCCTGTTTGTTGTTCAGGTTTCCCAGGTTATTCCGCTGGCCGTGGAATTGACCCAGCTGGAGGTGCCCCAGGAGGTAGTTAGAGTATCCCAGTTATGTATATTATCTATATGCACTGGTATCACTTTGGGTGGGATGTCCCGGGTGATACTTAGTCTTATATAGCTAGTAGTCTTTCTGTACTTGTGTTGTATTCAGTCGTTGGGAATTTGTTGTACTTGAATATTTGGGCTATTGTGGATTAGTAAACTGGGATTATTTTGAGTATCTTGTATTTTAAATTATGTTATCTTTCAGTCAGGCCAAAAGCAAAAATTTTAACAACTTTTTAGTTGTTTCCGCTTGTGTTTGCGTTGTTTTACTCTGATATGAACACGAGGCCTGACATTTTTGGTATTAGAGCTTAAGCTGGGATAAGCTCGATTTCTTTGTATCACACTTGAGTCTAGGCACAATGTGTGTGTGTTTCTTGTGCTTGACGATGTGATTTTGTGCTGCATATTGTTTGTGTTATGTGCTATATATGCTGTACTTGTTCTGTGTTATCTTATCCTGTTTAGTGCCTTCGTAGAGAGATGCCGCCTAGACGTAGGGGTAGAGGTAGAGGTAGAGGGCAGTTTCAGGACGAGTCTGGAGATCAGAACGAGGATCAGCGTAGTTTCCCTTCCCGTGGTCGCAGTAGCCGAGTGGAGGATGAAGTCGATGACTTGACAACCCGTGTGGAGAGCATGGTGATTCTGATGGCTAGCTTCCAACGGATGAGTCCCCAGATCTTTAACGGTGACGAGTCTAGCGAGGATGCGGATTCGTGGTTACAGCACATCACTGGTTTGTTCGATCGTGTTCAGTATGATGATGTGCTTCGGTTGAGTTTGTCGACCTTTCAGTTGAGGAAGAGTGCGGAGTGTTGGTGGCGTGGCGCTTCGAGGACTCTGGAGGAGACCGTTGTGGAGATTTCTTTGGATAGATTCTGTGTTGCTTTTCGACAGGAGTACGTCCCGGAGTCGTATGTGAACGCCCGTGAGCGGGAGTTCGACAACTTGGAGCAAGGTACAATGTCTGTTAGGGAGTATGCCCGTAGGTTTTCTTCTCTGTTGCCGTATGTCCCGCATGTAGTTGGCCGGGAGAGGGCCAAGAGGACCAAGTTTATTGAGGGTTTGAACGACGAGTTGTATACTTTGGTTTTGTCAAGTAAACCAAAGAGCTATGCAGAGGCTGTGGATAGCGCTGTTGATATCAAGGAAGGTCTGCGGAGCCGGAGGTCGCGTGCTAGACCTCAGGATGCTCAGAGTGGTCGTTCCGCTGTTCAGGGAGCGCAGTCTTCTCAGTCTTCCCAGTCTGCCCATCAACCCTCGCAGCAGCAGCAGTTGGCTCAGCAGTCTGGCCTTCAGAGGTTCCGACCTCGTGGCCATCAGTTTAAGAAGAAGTCTGGTTCTGGCTCTTCTGGTTCTGGTAGCTCTAGTAGCAGTGGTTCTAGGGCAGAGTTTTGTGGCTTCTGTGGAGGCAAGAATTTGTCAACTCAGTGCGTTGGTGTGCAGGGCTCTTGTAATATCTGTGGTCAGTATGGGCATTTCGCCAGGGTGTTTTCGTCAGCTGGATCGCAGCAAGCCGCAGTCCCAACCAGGGTCGAGGAGGATCTTCTAGGGGTCGTTCCTCTCAGTTTCCGCAACCTAGGGTTGGAGAGACGCAGTTTAGGCCGTCCCAGTTGCCTGGTCCGTCGCGTTTCGGACAGTCGTCTCAGCAGCATTTCTCTGGACCCCAACATGCTCAAGCGAATGCCATTACGAGGAAGCAAGCGAAGGGCGCGCCGAGCGGAGTGATTGCAGGTAACTATTTTGTCTTTGATTTTCCTGCACGAGTGTTGTTTGACACTGGCGCATCGCATTCGTTTATTGCTGATTCTTTTGTGATCGAGCATGGTCTGCATACCTTTCCTTTGCGCGATGTTGTGTCTGTTTCTACTCCTGGCGGTGCGAGCTTGTACTCCCAAGAGGTTTTGCTGAATGGCGTTCTGCGGTTTGGTGAGCATGTGTTAATGGAGAATTTGATTCGTCTGATGTTGCAGGATTTCGACTGCATAGTGGGAATGGACGTGTTGTCCAGCTATAGGGCCTCCGTGGATTGTTTCCATGGGACCGTGCGTTTTAGGCCTTAGTCAGGTGAGAAATGGATTTTCTACGGTGCGGATTCTCAGGTGTAAGTGGATGATTTACTGGAGAAAGGTTTTATCAGACCTAGCATGTCGCCGTGGGGAGCGCCTATCTTGTTTGTCAAGAAGAAGGATGGCACAATGAGAATGTGCATTGATTTCCGTCAACTGAACAATGTTACCGTGAAGAATAAGTACCCGTTGCCGAGGATCGACGATTTGTTTGACCAGTTGCAAGGCTCTACCGTATATTCGAAGATCGATATACGCTCAGGGTACCATCAGCTGAGAGTTAGAGATCAAGATGTCGCGAAGACCGCTTTCGTACTAGGTACGGGCATTTTGAGTTTCTGGTAATACGTTTCGGATTGACCAATTCTCCTGCAGTCTTCATGGATTTGAAGAACCGAGCCTTCCGAGAATTTATAGATCAGTTTGTGATCGTGTTCATCGACGACATCTTGGTGTATTCGAAGACTCCTTTGGAGCATAAGGAGCATTTGAGAGTTGTTCTTCAGACGTTAAGAGACTCGCAGTTGTATGCAATTCTCGTAAGTAGAAAGTTTTGGCTGGATCGCGTAGTGTTTTTTGGGTCATGTGATTTCAGCGGATGGCATTTCTGTGGATCCCAGTAAGGTTGATGCTGTTTTGAACTGGGAGCGACCTAGGAATGTGTCTGAGGTTCGTAGTTTCTTGGGTCTGGCTGGCTATTACCATCATTTTATAGAGCGTTTCTCTAGTATAGATAGGCAGATGACTCAGAAAGACAAGCGGTTCATTTGGACTGAGCAATGCGAGAATGCTTTTCAATTGCTCAAGGAGAAGTTGACTACTGCGCCTGTGTTGGCTTTGCCGTCTGGTTCAGGTGGCTTCGTTGTGTGTTCTGATGCTTCGCTCAATGGATTAGGTTGTGTGTTGATGCAGCATGGTCGATTCATTGCGTATGCTTCACGACAGTTGAAACCGCACGAGACTCGTTATCCAGTTCATGATTTGGAGCTAGAGGCTATGGTCTTTGTGTTGAAGATTTGGCGCCACTATCTGTGTGGCGAGCAGTTTGTGGTGTATTCGGACCACAAGAGTTTGCAGTATTTGTTTTCGCAGCCTGACTTGAATATGTGAAAACGTAGATGGATGGAGCTGCTGAAGGATTTTGATTGTGAGATCAAGTACCCGCATGGGAAAGTTAATGTTGTGAGCCCTGGATTTGTAATCAAGATTTAATTGTTGGAATGTATCGGTTTTTAGAGATTTCTGGTGGTTTAGATCTCTGCTTGTAAGTTTGGTTTGCATTTTCGGGTCTGAAATAGCATTTGGAGCAATTCTGGGAGTTTTCGTGTTTTTGAGATTTTTTGTGTGAAAGATGGTCTTTGTGGTGAAAGCTGGTCGAGTTGGTGTAATCCAGTCGTAGCGTTTATTTTGGCAACGTGAGGTTCCAAAACACCATCGTTTGGAGAGATCTGGTAGCGCTTGAAATACCAGTCGCTGGTTTAGTGTATTTGTATCGAGTTGGATACGGTGTCATTTGAATAAGTTGGAGCGACGTCATTTTGGTGTAGAGCTAGTGTGAGATCTGATCGCGTGTGTGTGCCTGCTGGTTGTTCAGTCGAAGCAGATGTCAACGCGGGTCGACATTCCTGTAGCGCGAGAAGAAAATGTCATAGTTTGGATGTTGCGACTGGTTGTACAGCTGCGAGAGATTTGTTCGCTACTAGAGCTTGCAGCTGGTGGAGGTTACTGTAGCTTGCAGCTGGTATTGCGCGAGAGTTATCGACCAGATTTGATGACGTTAGCGGTGCCAGCTTTTGGTTGAGCCAGTTCGTAGGTAGTTTTCTACGTACGTCGTTTTGTTTTGTGTTGTTTGAGATTTCAGCAGCTGGTTTCTTTGCACCTGCTGGTTGTATTTGTTTGTTGGTGCCTGCTGGTTTTGTCGGTGGATGTTTTTAACCAGCTTTTGCGAGATGTATTTAAGGAAGACTTGGTCTTCGATTTCGAGTATCAGATCCCACACTTAGAATATTTTCCCCGATTGTGTTCTTCGCTTCGAACCCTAGGTTACTGTTCACCGTAGCTTTCCTCCGGCAATTCCCATCGTTTCCGGCCGTTGTTTGATACGTTCGAGGTAGCGTTGTACTCCTCTTGCTAAGCTCTATCATTCCATACGACTTTTGGAGGTTGTGGTTGGCTAGTTGGGGAACACGAAGTTGCTGCCCGATTGTGCGTTTTGTAGTGCCGGTAGAACTTCGTTCCCTTGTGATGAGATCTTGTTCCTAGCCTTGGTTTAAGCTTCCAATAAGTTGTTTCGATAGTGATTGCGTTTGTTGAGCATGGCTCCCAGCCGTGAGCTTCTGTAATTGGTCGTGAGTTTCTGTGCAGCTTTTGAGATCTTTGTTTTGTGTATCTAGCAGGTTGCTATCCAGATCTCTCGGGCCTGTTTTGTAGTAATTGTTGCACAAAAGTATAAGGTACGGATTTGAGCTTGATATTGCTGGAAATTGGCGTGAGATTGAATGCTAGATGGCTGTTGTGCATTGCCGTGGATGTTGCTGTGTGCATATGTGATTGCTGTGTTGTTTAGCTGTTATGTTTATGCATACACGCATTTCCCATATTGCATTCATATTTCAGTTGTAGCCATTGTGTCGTATCTTGTATTGTTGTTGTTGATTCTTAGCAGGATGCGAGGGCGAGCGGCAATACCACACTCTCATCTCCCTGCTGGGATCGTTATCCACCATGCGCCGAGTGGTTAACTACCACAGTTCATGGGCGAGGCAACGGCAGGTTGAGTTGTTTGATGCATCTGGTATTCGGGTGTTGTATCGCGGCGAGTGGCTCATTACCACACTGTGAACACACCCCGTGGCCACTGTTGTTTTAGATTATTGGAGCTGTGCTTGAGTCCCTTAGCTCCCTTGTTGGTTGAGCCTTCCGTTGTTATCCGGTGTCTCATGCATAGCATCTGCATTTTATCTTATGCATTCTTTTAGCTATATCTGTTGCTCTCCGTACTAGGGTTTGACCCCATGTCCCTTTGGGGCTTGGTTTCTTTCCTTGTTTGTGTTGTTTTCAGGGAACCCATGTTTTACAGCTGGTCGTGGTTTTAACCCAGCTGGTGGTGCCCCAGGAGGTGGTTAGCGTGTCCCAGTTGCATATAGCATATTTATATATATATGTATCAGTTAGCCAGGGGGATGCCCTGTGCTTCGTCATTGTATCCAGTAGTTGGAGTCTGATACATGTTGTGGTTGTTGTATGCTATAATATTGGTGGTTTTTACGTATTGGGATATATTTTGAGTATCATTCTATTTTCAATTATATTGTTTTAAACCGTCAGGCCAAAAGCGAAAATTTTACCCGCTTTTTGATAGCTTCCGCATGTGTTTGTATGATTTTACTCTGTTTAGAGCATGAGGTCTGACATTTTTGGTATCAGAGCTTATGCTGGGATAAGATCAATTTCTTTGATCACACTCGAGTCTAGGCACAGTGTTGTGTGTTACGTGTGCTTGGTTATGTGACTACGTGCTGCATATTTCTGTGTTATATGCTATCTATGCCGTATTTGTTCTGTTTTGCTTGATCTTGTTGAGTGTTTCGTAGATGCCGCCTAGACGTCGTGGTAGATGTAGGGGCAGTTTGAGGAATCAGCAGGACAGAACGAGGATAGGCGTAGTGCTCGCAGTCATACTCGTTTTAGTGATGAGGAGGAGGAAGTTGGTGACTTTCCTCCCCCGATGGAGAGGATGGATGTGGTGATCGCTCGGTTTCAGAGGATGAACCCTCCAGTCTTCAATGGTGATGAGTCCAGTGAGGATGTAGACTCGTGGCTCCGGAACGTCATCTTTCTTTTCAATCGATGTCTGTATGATGATTAGCTCCGTTTGTGTTTAGTGATTCTACTGCTGAGGAAGGCCGCAGAGCGCTGGTGGCAAGGTGCTTCTAGTACTTTGGAGGAGACCGGTGTTGGGATCTCTTGGAAAAGTTTTTGCGAGACCTTCCGACACGAGTATGTTTTCATGACTGTTCGGGAGTAAGCTAGGAAGTTCGACCACCTGGCTCCGAGTCTTATGTGAACTCCCAGGAGCGGGAGTTCGACCATCTGGAGCATGTTTTCATGACTGTTCGGGAGTAAGCTAGGAAGTTCTCTTCTCTGTTGGCATACGTTCCCCATGTTTCTGGCCGGGAGAGGGCCAAGCGGACTCGATTTCTTGAGGGCTTGAATGAAGAGTTGTATCAGATGGTTTTGACTAGTAAGCCCAAGACTTACGCTGAGGCTGTGGACAGTGCCATTGACATTGAGGAAGGTTTGCGTAGCCGTCGTGCTCGTCGGCAACAGGCACCGCAGGGTGGTCGTCCTGCTATTCATGGAGCGCAGTCTTCTCAGTCCTCCCAGTCAGCCTATCAGCCCCAGCAGCAACAGCAGCAGCCACAGGTGGCTCAGCAGTCTGGCCATCAGAGCTTTCGACCCCGAGGTCAGCAATTCAAGAAGAAGTCGGGTTCTGGCTCTTCTGGTTCAGGCAGTTCGAGTAGCAGTGGATCTCGGACTGAGTTTTGTGGCATTTGCGGTGGAAAGCATCCGTCCACACAGTGTGTTGGTGTGCAGGGTTCCTGCAACCTTTTTGGTCAATACGGGCATTTTGCGAGAGTGTGTCCGTCAGCCGGATCACAGAAGACCGCGGCCCAGCCTCAGGGTCGTGGAGGTCAGTCTAGGGGCCGTTCTCAGCAGTTTCAGCAGCCCCGTTTGGGTGAGACTCAGTTTAGGCCGTTTCAGCAGCCTGGCCCTTCGCGCTTTGGGCAGTCGTCTCAGTCTTTCTTCTCAGGACCCCAGCATGTTCAGGTTAACGCCATAACAAGGGAGCAGGCTGAGGAGACACCGAGTCGGGTTATTGGAGGTACATGTCTTGTCTTTGACTTTCCTGGTCGTGTGTTGTTTGACACCGGTGCATCGCATTCGTTTATTTCTGATTCGTTTGTTGTTGAGCATGGTCTATGTACCATCCCTTTACGCGATGCCGTTTCTGTTTCTACCCCTGGTGGTGTGAGCCTGTTCTCCCAGGAGGTTTTGTTGGATGGTGTGTTGCGGTTTGGTGAGCATGTACTGTTAGCGAACTTGATCCGTTTGATGCTTTGGGATTTCGATTGCATATTTGGGATGTATGTGCTGTCCAACTATAGGGCCTCCGTGGACTGCTTCCATGGGATTGTGCGTTTTAGGCCTATGTCTGGCGAGAAGTGGGACTTCTACGGCCAGGATTCTAGATCGAAGATCCCGTTGGTCTCAGCGATGGAGATGTTTAGCTTGTTGTCTTTGGGGAATGCTGGCTTTATGATTTACGCTTTGGATGCGTCTTCTTCTTACCGCGTTCAGCTCAGTGACGTTCCCGTGGTGCGAAATTTCCCGGATGTGTTCCTGGATGAGATTCCTGGTTTTCCTACGAGGCGGGAGATTGACTTCAGCATAGAGCTGGTGCCTGGCACAGCTCCGATTTAGCGTGCTCCTTATCGTCTGGAGCCTGCGGAGTTGAGAGAACTCAAGGTGCAGTTAGATGATTGGCTGGAGAAAGGTTTTATCCGACCTAGTATGTCACCGATGTGTTCCTGGATGAGATTCCTGGTTTTCCTACGAGGCGGGAGATTGACTTCAGCATAGAGCTGGTGCCTGGCACAGCTCCGATTTAGCGTGCTCCTTATCGTCTGGAGCCTGCGGAGTTGAGAGAACTCAAGGTGCAGTTAGATGATTGGCTGGAGAAAGGTTTTATCCGACCTAGTATGTCACCGTGGGGAGCGCCCATACTGTTTGTGAAGAAGAAGGATGGTTCAATGCAGATGTGCATTGATTTTTGCCAGTTGAATAAAGCCACCGTGAAGAACAAGTAACCCATTGCCGAGAATCGATGATCTGTTTGATCAGTTGCAAAGTTCTGTGGTGTATTCAAAGATTGATCTTCGTTCCGGGTACCATCAGCTGAGAGTGAGAGATCAGGATGTCGCGAAGACTGCGTTTCGTACGAGGTACGGACACTTTGAGTTTTTAGTGATTCCGTTTGGTTTGACCAACGCACCTGCAGTCTTTATGGATTAGATGAACCGAGTTTTCCGCGATTTTATTAATCATTTTGTGATCGTGTTCATCGACGACATCTTAGTTTATTCGAAGACTCCTTTGGAGCACAAGGAGCATTTGCGGATTCTCCTTCAGACACTGAGAGACCAGCAGTTGTATGCAAATTTTTCCAAGTACGAGTTCTGGTTGGATCGTGTCGTGTTCTTGGGACATGTGATTTCAGCCGAGGGGATTTCGGTGGATCCTAGCAAGGTTGATGCCATTCAAAACTGGGATCGTCCCAGGAATGTTTCCGAGATTCGTAGTTTCTTGGGTCTGGCGGGCTATTATCGCCGCTTCATTGAGGGATTCTCAAGTACAGCAAAGCCGATGACTCAATTAACTCAGAAGGACAAACGTTTTGTTTGGACTGAGCAGTGCGAGAATGCTTTTCAACTGCTTAAAGAGAAATTGACTACTGAGACTGTGTTAGCTCTGCCGTCTGGAACAGGTGGATTCGTTGTTTGCTCTGACGCTTCGCTAAATGGATTGAGTTGTGTTTTGATGCAGAATGGTCGAGTCATTGCGTATGCCTCGCGGCAGTTAAAACCGCACGAGACTCGTTACCCAGTCCATGATTTGGAGTTAGCGGCGATGGTCTTTGCGTTGAAGATCTTGCGTCACTACCTGTATGGCGAGCAGTTTGTGGTGTACTCCGACCACAAAAGTTTGCAGTATCTGTTTTCGCAGCCTGACCTGAATATGAGACTGCGACGGTGGATGGAGCTGCTAAAGGATTTTGATTGTGAGATTAAGTACCAGCCTGGGAAGTCGAACGTAGTTGTGAGGATTCAGATTTAGATTAGTGTTTAATTTGATTGTTTGGGTTTAGCCGCGTGAATTTTGAAGTTAGAATTGTCGAATTCCTCTAAGTACTGAATCAACCGTGCTGTAGCCATCGACTGGTAGGATTTGGAACTTGATGGTTAGAGTAGCTTGCGTCTGGATGGAGTGTGAATTTCAGTCGTTGCGTTTGTGTTGGTTATTATTGTGCACGAGGAAACCAGTCGCGGGAGTTTTTCCTTGTGCAGCTGCTGGTTTTTATGCGTCGACTGGATTTGATGACGTGGGCGCTGTGACGTCGTTTGATTTAGTTAAACGCCGTGTTTTGTATGTTGCGACTGGGTGACCAGCTGTGGATTTGAGGAACAAGTCGAGGGAGCAATGCGACGTCGTTCTGATAAGTTGAAACGCTGCGTTGCGATGTTTGCGTCTGGTTCCAGTCGTGAGGAATCTACCAGTTGTTGATTTAGCGCCTTGCGTCTGGATTGTTGCGTCTGGTTGTTGCGTCTGGTCGTTGCGTCTGGTCGTTGCGTCTGGATTGTTGCGTCTGGTAGTTGCGACTGGATTGGTGATCAACAGTCGAGAGAATTGAGATATATATATATAGAGGTGTTGATCGACACTTAGAATTATTTTGAGCCAGCCATTCCTTATCTCTTCTTTCTCAAACCCTCGTAGAGCTACTGTTCCCCCGAGGCTTTCTTCCCTAGATTTCCGT
>KQ999309.1:102115-138608 GCA_001598015.1 Dorcoceras hygrometricum | reverse complement strand
CTTACCCTTGTGTCTGGGCCCCTTCTTCGCAGAGGAAGAAGAGCCCATAAGGAGGACGGGCTTGTCCTTCTTTATGGTTCCCTCAAACACGACCAGCATGTTAACCACATCTTCAAGGGTGGCTGCCAGCTTGTTCATGTTGAAGTTGACCACAAAGGGGTCGAATGCAGCGGGTAGTGAGAGGAGAAGCACATCCACAGACAGCTCGTGTGGAAGTGTGATATCAAGGCCCGCCAGCTTTTCAACGAATCCAATCATACGAACCCCATGCTCACGGACCGAAGTCCCATCGCGCATGCTGCTCGTCATGAGCTCCTTGACAGCGGTGAACCTCTCATTTCGAGAGTTCTCCCCATACAGTTCCTTGAGATGAAAGAGTATGTCAGCAGCATACTTCGTCTTCTCAAAGCGCCGTTGCATTTTGTTGGACATCGATGCCATCACATAGCATCGAGTCTTAAGCTCGTCGTCCCACCATTGTTGAAGCGTAATCAGCTCCTCAGGGCTAATATCGGCAGGGGCTTCCTTCGGAGGGCTCTTCTCTATCGTATAGAGAAGTTTCTCCGAATCCAACACAATGTTGAGTTTTCGAAGCCAGTCTTGGTAGTTCAGACCGGTGAACTTGTTGCTATCCAGTATAGCAGCGAGTGGGTTTTTGATCGAAGACATTTTAAAGCAGTTTATACTGAAAAGAAAAACAGACATTCATTACTAACTATATATGAAAACGCTAAGACATAAAACAAGGTCATTTAGTTTTATGAATTACCCTCCCACTATTTTAACGATTTCACCACCCTCTAATGAAATCGAGAAAGCAAGTTTCCTTAGTGGGTACACAGAGTCCAATCAAGCAATCATGGTCCCGAATAATATCAGCCAACCACGACCCTTAAAAGGTAGAGTCCAATTGCAACCGGTGCAATCTCCATGTATTCACCTCACGTCCAGTAAGGGCCCAATAATATGAAGCCGATTACTATCACGTGTCAAGATGACCCATCAATGAGTCGTGATGGGCGGTCCCCAATAATATGAGCGAATGTTAAAGGGAGTTCCAACCGACTCACAACGAGTGTCAACGACGTGTACAGCTTTCCGGCATACATAACCCCCTCAATAATATAAGCCGGGCCATATATGCGGGTAGCATCGGCGTACACCCATTGTTGATGGAAGGTAGGGATAATTTAAACAGATTTAAATTCCCTTAGTTTATCGAATAAACTCTTGATATTAGTTTTAAATCGTATTTAAAACGAGGGATTTTATTTTTGAAAATTTTGTCTCATGCAATTTTAAATCACAATTTAAAACATGCGGATTCAACTAAACATATATATCGCATATATAATAATTGGGATGATCGATCGCGAGAGCTATGCGGTCCGTGGTTGTCAATCACGGACCTGGGTCCAGTCCTAGGTAAAATGCAATATGCAATGCAATCCTATTATAATTGCTTCCGGTTTTACAAATCTTCGGTCTTCAATATCTTTGATCGTCATCTCCACCGTCTTCAAATTGTCCTCCCACTAAATCTAGTAATTTACATTTAAATTGCCATGACACATTGGGATACAAATTTGTAGGGGTGGGAACGGGCCACAACCAGACCCACTTTAAATGATATCAACAAAATATTTACAACCGAAATCGCAAAACCTATAGCATACACCTAACACATTGGGCACGGCTCTCGATCATCCCAAACATGCAATCAATCTAATTAATTGACATAAATTTAAATAATCAAATCAAATTTGATAATTCCTACAAAATCATATTTTAATTATAAAATCGCATTTTACAAATAAAATCGCATTTTGTCGATAAAATCAAATTTTAATCAACAAAATCATATTTTAATTATAAAATCATATTTCATAACTAAAATCACATTTTGTAATTTTAATTGCATCATATTGGGCTTAAACCAATTTTAGGCCCAAAATCTCAAAAATTTCAAAATCAATTTTGGCGCGAAAACTTCATGGGCTGCCCGGGACAGGCCCGAGCAAAACCTAGAAAAATTAGCCGTCGCAACGCTGCCGGAAACATCACCGGGCGGCGGCCGCCGGCAACACGCAGCGTGCGGCACAATGCCGCACGCCGCCGCGACGTGCGCGGCACGGCCGCGCCATGCATGGCGCGACCAGTGAATGTTGCGCCCAGCCAGTGGCGCAACAAGTTGCACGGAGCAGCGGCCATGGGTCGGCCACCATGTGGCAGCCAGCGCGCAGGTTATCACGCGCGCGGCGGTGCCTCCCTACGGGGAGGAGCCGCGGCCGGTTCCCCAAAATTTTTTTTTTGTTTTTCTGATTTCAAAAACGAGATCTGATGCAATATGGCACAATTATGTATTGAAGGATTCGAGCCTGTGCTCTGATACCACTGTTGGCGACAATGGCGGATCCGGATCCCGTTTCCCGGGGGCGCAGCGGAAATAAAAAATTGCCCCGAAAAACGTTCAATACATTAATTCAATTCAATAAACATTCATAGGATGTTCATCGAATCGTTACCTTGCTGGCGTCTAGGCGCCTGGCTCCAACCAGAATTCGCAGGGAAATCTGGCTCTTGAATTGTAGGCGGCGGTAGATCCTCCTAATCAGGTCCACGACCGGAATCAAGATCCCTTCGTCAATCTACACTAGAAGAACTGACGGATTTTACCACGGACGGAATCTCCTCAGCACGACGAACGGAGCAAGTCCGATCACGGGGCGGCGGCGCGTGGCCGGCGTGGGGAGGCGTGTGTGGCGGCGCGACCGAGGGGAGGAGAAGAGGTGGGGGGCGGCGGCTCTATGCTTGGAGCTAGGGTTGTGTGTGTTATGATGCCCTAGTACAAGACTAATATATAATTAAGTGATGGGCTTGAACCGGCCCAATGGACTTGGGTCAGGACCAGGTCCATGTGAACATTCGGTTCAATCCTGTCACTACGACTTCATTATGATTACGATCGATGATCAGATCAGATTGATCGACTCAGTTTTCAAAACTGAATATTATAATGTGAAAAACAATTTTTCAGATCATCTAGCCCAAAATAGCAGTTTAGCCCCTCAACTTTGGGAAATCGCAATTTGACCCCTGTTGACTTTTAGGAAGTCGCACTCCCTAAAATCCTCCTCCTATGCTCAACACATTGAGCTCAATTTCCATGCGGGAATCATGAATCCAGTACTTGTGTGACCCTCAATGGTTCAGGGGTACAGCTAGCCGTGGGCCCACAACCATTGCGGCTCCGGAATCACAATTTCGGACTTGCCCATCGGATCATGGTAAAGCGCCTAGCAACATCGCCCCATGATCCCCTAGGTATCACTGATAGTGCCTGTAAGAACCAGTTTGTCGTGGTTAGCGTACAGTACGGTCCTTTCAACACATATATCCCGATCAGATCAACGACCATTGGTAAATCGAGAGTCGCTAGAGATCCGATAGCTATGCATACATCTTGGAGATCGAATAGTGACATCGCGAGTGTTACTAGGTAAACCCATTTACCTAAAACACATCCAGTACTCTGGTCAGAGATTTATACACTATTATCCCCTCAGACAGCATAGGATATCCACGCATGAGAGCGAGCGGTGAATCCTCGACAACGAAGCATCGACTCCTACATGCATCGGGACCTCACCCAATCCCGCCGCCTAATGACTCCAAGTGAGTTGGCAAACGGGTCAAAGTGAGGCGCCTATCATGTAGAGTCTCAATGGCGTTTCGAGTAGTGAGGACTAATCAGTACAACCAAGACCTCGGACTTATCCACTCGACAAATGGTAACCACTTGGAAAGTCCGAACGAGGGTAGTTCGATAGATCACCAGGTCACTATCCATCTGCATGATCAGAACATCACAATTTCCCTAACAATGAAACATGGTACTTCACATCGCAGATGCTAGTCTCAAGCTCGGGCGGCCTTATCCTCATTTTGACGGCCCAATCGACTAGGAACGAATTAAGAATGCACAGTGACTATTAGATGTGTTTCATGATAGCCATCATATCCACTATCACATCTAACATACACTATGGTGCATTCTAGGTCTTTATCCAACACAATTGTTAACATTATATAACATAATGAAAATAAAGAATGCCATAAATAAATGCGTATTTCATAAATAAAGATCGTCATATACAAGATTCTATAAAACCAACACGCCACAAGTTGGCTAGTTGGGCATCTACTCTAACAGATATTCTTAGAGAAGCGCACTGCAGTAGACACAGTGTTCATCCTGGTGCACAGAAGATGTACCATGCGTGAAGCCGCACTTCTGGTTGGCTGGTTGGAAGAGCGACGTGGCTGGTTTTGTTGCTCGTTGCTTGAACTGTCAGCAGGTTAAGGCTGAAAGGATGAGACCTGGTGGTCTGTTGCAGAGTTTGGAAGTGCCCCAATGGAATTGGGAGCACATAGCGATGGATTTTGTGACGCATTTTCCTCGTTCCAGCAGAGGTTGCGATGCGATTTGGGTTGTAATCGACAGATTGTCGAAGTATGCGCACTTCATTCCCTATGGTATGACCTTCTCTTTGAAGAAAATGGCGAAACTGTACGTTGCTTTTTGTGGTTAGATTGCATGGTGTGCCTGTTTCGATCATTTTAGATCGAGATCCAAGGTTTACTTCCAGGTTTTGGAAGAGTTTTCAAGCAGCTTTGGGTACCAGATTGGCTATAAGTACAGCGTATCACCCCCAAACAGATGGCCAATCTGAGCGAACTATCCAGATGTTGGAGGATATGTTAAGAGCTGTTGTGATGGATTTTGGTGGTAGCTCGCAAGACGCGTTGTCTTTGGTTGAGTTTTCCTACAATAACAGCTATCAGGTGACAATTGGTATGGCGCCGTTCGAGGCTTTGTATGGCAGGAAGTACAGATCGCCTATGTGTTGGGAAGAAAGTGGGGGAGAAGCAGCTGTCTTCCCCAGAGTTTGTGCAGCAGATGAAGGATCATGTGGATCTGATTCGACAGCGAATGAAAGCTGCCCAGGATCGCCAAACTAGTTATGCAAATAAGAGGCGTAGACCTCTAGAGTTTCAGGTTGGTGATATCGTTTTCCTTAAAGTTTCTCCGTTTCGCAGTGTTATGCACTTTGGACACTAGGGAAAGTTAGCCCCTCTTTATTAAGAGGCGTAGACCTCTAGAGTTTCAGGTTGGTGATATCGTTTTCCTTAAAGTTTCTCCGTTTCGCAGTGTTATGCACTTTGGACACTAGGGAAAGTTAGCCCCTCTTTATGTTGGTCCGTATGAGATTGTTGAGAGGATTGGCCCTTTGGCGTATCGGCTGTTGTTGCCACCAGAATTATCTTCTCTACATGATGTCTTTCATGTTTCCATGTTGAGGAAGTACGATCCAGATCCATCTCATGTGCTAAGAACTGATGAGGTTGAGCTAGATCAGACGTAGAGTATCCCTTGAAGATCCTAGATAGAAAAGAGAAACAGTTGAGGAATAAAACCAATCCTTTAGTAATGGTGCAATGGAGCAATCACGGTAGGGAAGAGGCTACCTGGGAGTTGAAAGAAAAGACACAACTTGAATTGCCGCATCTGTTTGCGTGAGTGTTGCATCAGATTTCAGTAATTGTTTGCTCATTTATCTTGAACTCTTGGGTTCAGTTGAGTTGTTCCTGTACTTGTTGATTTCGAGGAAGAAATCGTGTTTTAGTGGGGGAGAGATGTGATACCTGTGTTTTCACAATCAGGTGTTGGTCGGGTTTGGACCAGATGTTGGTCGATGTTCTTGGCGTAGACATCGAATTTTCCTAAGTGTTGGAATCAGCTTGGAAAGAAATCAGACGTTGTGTGGGAGACATTTGTTTGAGTACCAGCTGTTGAGTTAGTCGTTGATGATTTTTGATTTACATGTGCGTTCCAGTAGTAGCAGTAGGAATCAATTGGAGCAGCAGTGCTTCGTTAGATTTCAGTCATTGGTGTATTAGCGTGTATCGAAACTACGTCGTTTGGATTAGTTAACACGATAGCGTTTGAGTGGAACGCTTTGTACCAGCTGTTGGTTATGATAGACATCAGCTGTTGATAGATCTCATGCATTGCGGCTGCTGGTTTGTGGATCAGCTGTTGGTAGCGAGGTGATTTGTTCCTCTGCGACGTCGTTTGGTTAAGTTGGTGCGACGCCGTTTAGTCTTAGCGTTGTTTGAAAGATTCAACTGCTGGTTGTTACATTAGAGATAGGCAAAAGCTGATGCGTGATTTCAGCTGCTGGTTGGGAATATTAGTTGTGACAGCTGATTTTGTCGGTGGATCTGTTCCTGTTTCTATCTACTGAGAGTAGTGTATTTAAGAGAAGACTTGGTCTTCGATTGTTTAACAGATCCCATACATAGAAATATTTCCCGATAGCAAATCTTGTCGCGAACCATAATTACTGTTCACAGTAACCTTATCCGTCCTAATTTTCGGTGGTAGACAACTCTGACGAGAGTGAGAGTGGTAGCGTTAGACTCCTCTCGCTAAGGCGTTTCGTTCTATACCTCTTTAGAAGGCTTTGGAGGAGCTTGAAGAGGATCGCAGGATCACTAAGACATCTCCCTTGTGTAGTTTGCTAGCATAAGCATTCCCTGCCGTGCCAGTAGTTTCGTTGGGGTAAGTAAAGATGCTACCTTTAATCTTTGTTAGAGATTTCCATTGAGTTAGGAAGGTAGATAAGCGCTCGTGGAGTTGTAGCTCCCAGCTGCTGTTGTTTTGTGTTTCGGCTTTTGAGCAGTAGCTTGTGTGGTTTATCAGGTGATAGATCTGTGTTGCTCGGACTTCGTTGTAGCAGCTGTGTGTGGTAATTGTAGCTCAGGAGCTGGTGAGGTACGGGTGTTGAGCTTATATTACGACTGGAATTGGTATGGATATTATGTTTTTTTTTGTGTGTGCATTGCTTGTTGTTTATATGCTGTTCAGCTGTTGCATTGCATACGCACTATCATTTTCATTTAAGCTGTTGTAGCCGTGCTTTTTTGTTGCTCAGTTTTCTTACCAGGAAACGGGGGCGAGCGGCAATACCGCACTCTCATCTCCCTGCTGGTCTGTTAGCCCTCATGCGCCGAGTGGTTAACTACCACAGTTCATGGGTTGGGCAACAGCAAGTTGAGTTGTTGATGCATCTGGTATTCGGGTGTGCTGTAAATATGAGCGGGTAATTCCCGTATGCTTGAACACTGTCAGGTCCCGTGCTAATCACTCATAGATAATAGCATAATTAAGTACATAATCACGAAAGCGTAAAATCGGGCTTAAAAATTTTCGAAGTAAAATTGGGCCTGAACTTAAAACATCATTCAAGATATTCATAATCAAAATATGAGTTAACTCAAACTCAATCAAAACAGGTAACAACAATAAACCTCAAATCCAATACAGATCCCCAATATATAGTAACACGGGGCATCCCTCGGTTCAATACATAAATATACAACTGGGACTCAAGGGAACGGGGATCTACCAGCTGAACCTCCACTCTGTCCAGCTTGGTTACCTGAAGATCCTGCAAATGGGTAACGCGGACCCAAACAACACAAAAGCAGGAAACAAATACGAGGTCAAGCCTCAGTACGAAGAGCTCTAAATAAACAGCAACTCATAAACATGCAGTAGCAAAAGTCATGAGATGTATGAGGCTACCAAGGAAATCAGGTATCAAGACCAGTAAGTCAACTGGCAAATCAAATCAGTCGAGCCTCTATACCACGCACAGCAAGTCAGTCGGTGGAAATCATCGGTCCGTGATATTCCGGCCCGTCAGCCATCACAGCTCGGTGGTATTGCGAAACGGCATGTCAGTCGCTCACCACTCCGATGATAGTGTTGGACTATTTAGGCAAACACATCAGTCGCCCAGTCACAACATGGCTCTAATCTCGGGTCATCAATCGATCAATCTTGCTCAATATGTATGCATGAATGCCAAGAAATTCATATCTGATTTCTACATGCATAAAATATGTAAACAGCGCATACAATTCAGTAATTCAGGCAGTTCACATAATTCACAGAATTCACATAAGCCAGACTCAAGACTCAGATACTCGCAAGTTATGCACGAAGCTGTTAAATCACGCTCAATCGTACCTTCAACGACTGAATTCTACCTCAACAGATTCTTGAAAAGGCACGGTACAACCACTGAAGCAACTCAGCCTCTTCCTGCTTTCGAAAATCCCAGCAGATACCTCCTGCGAACTCAAATCTGTCACAGGGCCTCACATATAAGCTTAATTCTAGTTCAAATCTAAACTTCCAAGCATCATAGCCTACGGTTAGAACCTTGATCTAGTTCTATAAGTCTACCAAAGCTAGAAACAACAAGATATGCTCACCCAGAAACTCAAACCAGCAGAAGAACCAACGAATTTCTCTGTACAAGGACACGGAAACTTCGCACTTCTTCTCCAACGTTGATTCAGGGCTTGAAATGGGTAGCAATAGAAAAAGCAACTCACAACGAATCCAGCACCACCAAAATCACTCAAATCATGGGCGGAGAACGGCGGCAATCGACGGAATATAAGTCACGGTGAACAGTAGCTATTCGAGGGTTTGGGAAAGGAGATAAGAAATATCGGGTCCAGAATATTTGTAAGTGTCGATCAACACTCCTATATATATAGCCCTTAAATCCCACAGCTACTGATCACAAAATATCCAGTCGACGTGAACAGTAGATATCTTACAGCAGATACCTTCTTACTCTTTCGATAAAACCAGCAGCAGCAACCATGCATTCTCAAAAGAACATCAAAACGACACCGTTCCAACTAACTCAAACGACGTCGCAGAGCTTCACCAGCTGACAACGGATACCTAAGAAACAAACCATCGACTGGTCGCGTTAAATAATTCAAAACGACATCGCAAAGGATACGTCACCCTATCTGCTAACAGCTGGGTAAACACACCAGCGACTGGATCACGTGAAACCAAATCAAAACGACGACGCATAAACTAATCAAAACGACGCCGTAATGGTTACGTAAGCATTGCTTCCAACAGCTGGTCACCCAGTCGCAATACTCAAAACGCAGCATTTTCAACTTATTCAAACGACTTCGCTTCTCATCATTCTCGCATTTGCGCGCCTGCTGCCAGCAGCAACCATTCTAAGCGCAACTACTGCCAGCAGATAACAACGCGTCACGCCTACGTCATCTCTACTGATTCAAAATCCACCAGACGAGAGCTACAGTAACATTGACCCGCATTGACTTTCGCTACAGGAACTTGCTGCTGACAGACTTTACCAAAATTCGCTACGTCTGCTTCTTATACTTAGAGAATTTCAACAACGCAAAATCCTCAAAATTCACGTGACTAATCCCAATCAACAAAATTAACCACTAATCTAAATCTGATTCCTCACATACACACATCAGTGGCCACAATTCTTCGCAGAATCTGTTGTCAGCTGTTGAATTCCTTGGCTCCCTTCCTTCGTTGTAGCCTTCGGCTGTTGCATTTTCCTTCATACATAGCATTAGCATTATATCCTTTGCTATTCATTGCTGTTTTATAGTTGCTCTCCGTACTAGTGTTTGACCCCGAGGTCCCTCTGGGGCTGTTTTGTTTGTAGCATTAGCATTATATCCTTTGCTATTCATTGCTGTTTTATAGTTGCTCTCCGTACTAGTGTTTGACCCCGAGGTCCCTCTGGGGCTGTTTTGTTTGTTTGCCTATTTGTTGTTCAGGTTTCCCAGGTTATTCCGCCGGCCGTGGCTTTGACCCAACTGGAGGTGCCCCAGAAGGTAGTTAGAGTGTCCCAGTTATGTATATTATCTATATGCACTGGTATCACTTTTGGTGGGATGTCCCATGTGATACTTAGTCTTATATAGCTAGTAGTCTTTCTGTACTTGTGTTGTATTCAGCCGTTGGGAATTTGTTGTACTTGAATATTTGTGCTGTTGTGGATTAGTAAACTGGGATTATTTTGAATATCTTGTATTTTAAATTATGTTATCTTTCAGTCAGGCCAAAATCAAAAATATTTTAACCACTTTTTAGTTGTTTCCGCTTGCGTTTGCGTGGTTTTACTCTGATATGAGCACGAGGCCCGACACATACACATATATCCATGCCTATCTCAAAGCTGTAATACACGCTCAAATCCGTACCTTAGCTTTCTGAGCTACAATTTCCACAACAAAGTCCCGAGCAACTCAAATCTGAAACCTGCTAGGTCAACAACAACAACAATACTCAGGTACAGTACGCACAGAGACTCTAACTTGGAGATAAGAGCTCAACCCGCTCTATTATACCTTCCTAACACAACAGCTAGTTCTAAACGAAACGCACGGTAGAATATTGTACTTACACGAAGCAGTACCTAAGTAGAAAAACCAAATCTACCAGCCCGCGAAAAACGACGCACTGTTGCTACTTTGCGTTCCTCTTCTAGCTATCCACAGCCCTCTAGAGAGGTATAGGAACAAGGGCCTTGGCAAGAGGAGTCCAAAGCTGTTCCCAATACACAAATATATAGAGAAACCCGATACGCTCACTCAGCATACCAGCTCAAAGTTGATCCATCCCAGATATGCTCACGCCAAATATGGTCTATCCAAAAACCAGATTAATTTAACTCAATTAATCCAATAATTTTTCAGGTCTCACATCTCTCCCCAACTGAAAATAAGATTTCATCCTCTAAATCAAAGAACAACTCCAGAACTGAAAAAAATCTCAACACAAAACTACACTAGAAAATCACGCTACGTACTATACAACTAGTAACACTAATACTGAACAAGAGGCCACTAAACAAGAGTTCAAGATAACTGAAAAAACAACAACAAGCAAACTAGCTACTGGAGTCAATGCAAGATCTACTCAAATAGATGAGGCCATTCACGTTGCATTTTCTCCTCCAACTCCCACGTAGCTTCTTCTCTACCATGTTTGCTCCACTGGACCATCACCAAGGGAATGGTCTTGTTCCTGAGCTATTTCTCCTTCCTGTCTAAGATCAACAAGTGATATTCAACATAGATCAAAGTTCTATCAGGCTCCACCTTGTAAGTTCGCAACACATGAGAAGGATCTGGCTCACTTACTCAACATAGACACATGAAACACATCATGCAATGAGGACCGATCTGGCGGCAGTAACAAGTGATAAGCCAAAGGACCTATCCTCTCCACAATCTCATAAGGTACAACATAACGAGGAGCTAACTTTCCCTAGAGACCAAATCTCATAACGCTTCGGAAAGGAGAAACTTTCAAGAAAACCAGATCTCCAACCTGAAATTCTAAACGCCTAAGCCTTCTGTTCGCATAACTATCTTGGCGATCTTGTGCAGCTTTCATACGCTGTCGAATCAGATCTACCTGATCTCTCATCTGCTGAACAAATTCTGGAGAATACAGCTGCTTCTCCCCCACTTCTTCCCATCAGATTGACGATCTGCAGTTCCTACCATACAATGCCTCAAATGGTTCCATGCCAATTGTTACCTAGTAGCTGTTATTGTAAGAAAACTCAACCAAAGAAAACGAATCTTGCCAGCTACCACTGAAATCCATCACAACAGCTCGCAACATATCCTCCAAAGTTTGGATAGTCCTCTCTGATTGGCTATCGGTTTGAGAATGATAAGTAGTACTCATAGCCAATCTGGTGCCCAAAGCTGTTCGCAAATTCTTCCAAAATCTGGATGTAAATCTCGGATCCCGATCTGAAACAATAGACACAGGAACTCCATGCAATCGCACCACAAAATCTATGTACAGTTTGCCATTTTCCTCAAAGAATACGTCATATCGTAGGGAATTAAGTGAGCAGACTTCGAAGTCTGTCTATAACAACCCCAACAACATCACAACCTCTGCTGGAACGAGGCAAATGTGTCACAAAATCCATATCCACGTGCTCTCAATCCATTGGGGCACTTCTAACTCTGTAATAAACCACCAGGTCTCATACTTTCTGCCTTAACTTGCTGACAATTCAGACATCGAGCGTCAAAACCAGCAACATCACTCTTCAAACCTGCACACCAAAAGTGTGGTTTCAAGGCATGGTACATCACCAGGATGGACACTATGTCTACTACAGTGAGCTTTCCTCAAGATCTCCTCCTTCAAATCAATCAGATTTGGCACTACCAACCTGACACGAAATCTCAAACAACCATCAGATGAGACAGAATAATCTTCCAGCTGTCCAACTCTAACCTTCAGCTTCAGTTCATGGATAGATGGATCTGTATTCTGAGCTGATCTAATGCTCGAAACAATATGTGGCTCAACTTGAAAGATGAAACCACAACATAATCCTCACCTGGGTAAAAACGCCAACCAGTAGTGCCTAAATGCTCATGAACCTTCGAAATCTACAACAAAGCAAGCATAGACACTTGAGCCTTTCTGCTCAACCCATCAGCAACTACATTCACTTTCCCAGACTGATATTGGATCTCACAATCAAAGTCCTTAAGCAGCTCCATCCATCGATGCTGTCTCATGTTCAAATCTGACTGAGAAAACAGATACTGAAGGCTCTTGTGGTTCGTATACACCACAAAATGCTCACCATACAGGTAGTGGCGCAAAACCTTGAAGGCAAAGACCACTGCTGCTAACTCCAAATCATGAACTGGATATCGAGTCTCATGCGGTTTCAACTAACGAGAGGCATACGCAATGACTCGACCATTCAGCATCAAAACACAACCCAATCCATTAAGCGAAGCATCGGAACAAACCACAAATCCACCGGAACCTGAAGGCAAAGCTAACACTGGCGCTGTCGTTAGCTCCGTCCAAACGAATCTCTTGTCTTTCTGGGTCAACTGCATCATAGGCTTAGCTATACTAGAGAATCCCTCAATAAAGCGGCGATAATAGCTAGACAATCCGAAAAACCTATGAATCTCTGAAACATTTTTGGGACGATCCCAGTTCACCACAGCCTCTACCTTACTGAGATCAATTGACATACCTGCAACTGAAATAATATGACCCAGAAACACTACTCTATCGAACCAAAACTCGAACTTCGAAAACGTATCATACAGCTGCGTGTCTCATAGTGTTTCGAGAAACAACCTCAAATGCTCCTTATGCTGCATCTGAGTCTTCGAGTACATCAAGATGTTATCAATAAACACAATCACAAACTAATCGATGAGCTCTCGAAAGACTCGATTCATCAAATCCATGAAAACTGCAGGGGCATTCGTCAAACCAAAAGGCATAACCAAGAACTCATAATGCCCATACCTCGTACGAAATGTAGTTTTCACGACATCTTCCTCTCGAATTCACAACTGATGATACCCTGAACGCAGATCGATCATAGAATACACAGCTGAACCCTGAAGCTGATCAACAGATCATCGATCCTCGGTAAAGGTGCTTTTTATTCATTGTAGCCTTATTTAATTGTCGGAAGTCAATACACATCCTCATTGAACCATCCTTCTTCTTCACAAACAAGATAGGAGCTCCCCACGGTGACATGCTCGGTCAAATAAAACCTTTCTCCAGAAAGTCATAAGGCGTTCGCGAAATCGGAGCTGTACCAGGTACCAACTCAACGCTCAAGTCTATCTCCTTTCTCGGAGGAAATCCAGGAATCTCCTCGGGAAACACATCAGGGAAATCTCGAGCAACTGGGATATTGCAAAGCTCCACACACGACGAAAAGGATGCGTCCAAAGAATAGATCATGAATCCAGCATTCTCCAACGACGTAAGGCTAAACATCTCCATCAAAGAGGTTAACGGAATCTTTGATTGGGAATCGAGGCCGTATAAGTTTCACTTCTCGCCAGAATGGGGTCGAAAACGCACAACGTCATGGAAACAATCCACAGTGGCCTGCCCTATAGCTAGACAACACGTCCCTTCCCACAATGCAATCGAAATCCCACATCACTATACAATTCAGGTTCGCTACCAACACATTCTCACCAAACCTAAGATGCCATCCAACAAAATCTCTTGGGAGAGCAGGCTCGTGCCGACAGGAGTCGCAACAGAAACAACATCACATAAATAAGTGGTATGAAAACCATGGTCAACCACAAATGCATCAGCTATAAACGAATGTGATGCTCCAGTATCAAACAATACACATGCAAGGAAAATCAAAGACAGTACAACTACCTTCAATCACTCCTCCTGGTGTGCCTTCTACTTGCTACCTAGTCATGGAATTCACCTGGGCATGCTTAGGTCCTGAGAACTGAGGCTGGGAAGACTGTCCGAAACTTGAAGGACCAGGCTGCTGGAACAGCCTATGCTGAGTCTCCCCCATCCTCTGCTACGGAGCAGGAAAAGAACGACCTCTAGACGACCCACCAGAACGACCATACGGTGGGGTTGCGGTGTGCTGAAATCCAACAAATGGACACACTATCGCAAAATGTCCATATTGCCCACAATTATAGCAAGCACCCTGAAACCCTATACACTGCGTCGAGGGGTGTTTTCCTCCACACTGACCACAACTGTCGCTACTGCTGCTGCTAGAACTACCGGAGCCAGAAGAACTAGAACCCGGCTTCTTCTTGAACTGATGACCACGAGGCCTAAACCTGTGGAGCCCAGACTGTTGTGCTGACTGCTGGGGTTGTTGCTGAGATGACTGGGGAAACTAGGGAGGTTGCACCCCTGGAACACCGGTACGTGAACCTTGCACCGCTGGAGACTGAACTCGAGACCTACGGTTCCTCAACCCTTCCTCGATGTCCATTGCGTCCGCATAACTGGTAGGTGAACTGGCCAACACCAAGGAATACAAATCCTCATTTAACCCTTCCAAGAACCGGTTCCTCTTCGCCCTATCTCGGCCAGACACATGAGGAACGTAGGCAAGAAGAGAAGAAAACCTTCGAGAATACTCACCCACAGACATGGTTCCCTGACCCAAGTTATCAAATTCTCGCTCCCGGGCATTCACATAAGACTCCGGAACATACTACTGACGGAACTCCGTACAGAAACTATCCCAAGTAATCCCTGCACCAGTCTCCTCAAGCGTACGTGAAGCACCTCTCCACCTTCGCTCTGCATTCTTCCGCAGCTGAAAGGTCGCCAAACTCAGTCTGGGCTCATCATCATAGCGCACTCTATCAAACAGTCCAGTAATATGCTGCAGCCAGGACTCTGCATCGGAACTACTCTCGTCACCATCGAAAGTGTGAGGATTCATACGCTGAAACCTCGCCATGATCAGTTCCATCTCATCCACACGGGCTGCCAGCACATCAATCACGTCCTCCACCTGTCCAGCACTTCTACGAACAGGAGCACTATGCTGAATCTCCTCATTCTGACCCTCAGATTCTGCCGGGATCTGCCTGGTAGCTCTACCCATACGTCTAGGCGGCATCTAAGCAACCACTCATACGGTAAGATCACACAGCAGATATAGCACATAGTCAAGCACATACGACACACAACAAAGTGCCTAGACTCAATGTGATCAAAAAATTGAGCTTATTCTAGTTTAAGCATTGATACCAAAAATGTCAGGCCCGGTGAACAACACAGAGTTAACCACGCAAAATACAATCACAGAAGCATTTAAAAATAGTGGCTAAAATTTTTCTCTTTGGCCTGACGTAGAAAATCATACTTTAAAATACAACGATATTCAAAATAATGGTTTTACGACAACTGAAAACCAACAACAGCAGATACAATAACAAATACAAGCATAAAGTGACTCCCTAACAGGGTATATCCCAAATCAACATTGTGAGGACTAGAAATTGTTAAGTATGATTTATTAGCTAATAAGATCTGGATTAGGATTAGCTAATTGAGTTTCTGATTATCGGGTTTTCAGAGGTGAGGATTTGGTGATTTTCTGAATTTCAGATTGAGTGAGGATGTTCAGATGTGTCCTTTGCGGGTTTGCGTGAATTGCCGCGAGCAGGGAGCGAACGCTGTCGTTGAGGTGCTAGTCAGATATGGCATTACAAGAGGTAATGCGATGTCGTATCGTGTTGTCAGATTTGACGCTAGTGAGTGGAATCTGATTAGCGCGCGTGAAAAGATGTGAGCGTTTATGTGGTCAAGTCTGGATGAGCGTTAGCAGGATCTTTTGCGAGAGCGGGACCCCTATGCTGCGTCTTTTGTTAAGTAGCGCGCACCGTTTTGATTATTGTCAGGCCCCGTGTTAATCAACAAAGATTAACAAAATAATAAAGCACATAATAGCGGAAGCATAAAAATAGGCTTAAAATTTTTTTGAATACTTGGCCCTGAACTCAAAATCATACATTCAAAATAATACATACTCAAAATAGGATTTACTCAAATCCAACAACAATCAGGTAATCAAATAAATCTCAATACAAATCCCCAACTTATATAGAAATTCAGGGCATCCCCTGGTTCTATACTTAAATAAATACAAGTGCTACTCTAACGAAATGGGGATCGACCAGTGGCACTCCACTCTGTCCAGCCTGGTTACCGAAAGAACCTGCAATGGGCAACAAAGACCCAAGGAACACAAAAGCAGGAAAAGAAATACGAGGTCAAACCTCAGTACAAAGAGCACTATGACAAAAGTAAATCATAAACATGCAGTATCTCAAAACATGAAATGGATGAGGGATGTCAAAGAATCGGTCATCTAGGCCAATGAGTCAGCTGGTAATATCCAGGCGAGCCTCTATACCACGCACAGCCAATAAACCGGGGAAATCACCGGTCCGTGATATTCAGGTCTTGCCACTAACCATCACAGCTCAGTGGTATTCAGGCACAACGAGTCAGTCGGCCACCACCCCGATGATAGCGTTGGACCTTTCAGGCACGACACATCTGTCTGTCGATCACAACGTGGCTCTTATTCGGTTCTCAATCAATCAACAGGCTCAATATGTATGCATGAATTCCATTAAATTCAAATCTGATTTCAGTATGCATAACGTAAACAGAAAATATAAATCAACCAGTGAGCCAAATCTGTTCACGTAAAGCACAGAATTCATAGAACACAAACCATGCTCTAAAATACTAACACGCTTATGTCCAAGCTGTTAACAGAAGCTCAATTTGAACCTTAATACTCAGCTTTTACCTCAACCAGATCTCACCAGGACACGACAACCTTAGCCTACTCAAATCTGCTTCCTCGCTGGTCTCGACAAACACAGCAGGAACTGCTTGGGAGCTCAAATCTTACAAGACATCTCATAACTCAGCTCAAATCTGAACTCCTATAACTCACTGCCTAAGGTCAGAAACTCAAATCTGGTTCAACCTCTACCAAGAAGGCTAAACTAGCTAAAATCAAACTTAAACTAGTCGAAATCGCTTACCCATAAGCTTAGAAGAACTGAAGAACTCTCGGGTCAACTGTCGTGAAAATCTTCGAACACTGCAAATCCTTCGCGCTCCTCCTACGCATCGATCTACAACTCCAGACTGGTATCAATCGAAAGAGCTAAGCAAGACGAGCTCAGCGCCACCAGTATTACTCCAAACAATGGCGGAAATCAACGGAAATCTATCGGAGAAGGGTTCGGTGAACAGTACCGATCGAGGGTTAACGAAGAATAAGAAAGGGAAATCGGGGTCGAAATTACGCTAAGTTTTGAGCAACACTTGTATTTAAAATCCCTCGTCAAAGTCTACAGTGAAAGTCAACCACCGACACCATCAGATCCGAGCATCAGATCCTAGCGCTAAGGCATGAGTCCTCGAATCTGCATCCAGTGCTAACTCAAATCCGCCTCGCTAACGCTAACTCTAAAAACTAAACAAAACGGCGTCGCATCAGGTTTCCCAACTAACTCAAAACGACGTCGTACTGGCTAAACAGATCCCAGCACTCAGATCTGCTCACGGTCACTCAGATCCGAACAACACTAAACAGCACCGGTCTAAATCACAAAAACCGAACCGGTTAACCCAAAATGTTGACTATCACGCGGCATCTCAACGATGACTCTCGCATCTGCTACCAGATCCTACTCGCCAGCACTAAGTCTGAAAATACAAAACGACGACGCATCACTTCCCGTGCCAGACTCGACTACTCAAATCTGAATTCTATTTGACCCAGCTCCTGATAGCAACAAGCAACTCACAGCTGATCAGCTCTACGTCAAATCTTAAAATCACCAACCATATTTGACCAAAATTCCTCAAGTCTGAAATTCGATAATCACGCCTACCGTGACTAATCCTTGACCAAATCAGATTAATCACTAATTACCGAATCTCAATCCTCACATTCTCCCCACCTTAAGAGATTTTGTCCTCAAGATCAAAGGCAACATAGGGAAGAATTAACAAAGCACCAACAATTCACAAGGCTCTACACAAATCACCAAAACCAGAGAAAAAAACAACAATCTGAACAAGAAGAAAAAGCCAGAAATTACCTTGAATACTCACTATCAAAGCTCAAACAGATGAGGCCACTCTTGTCTCATCTTCTCTTGCACCTCCCAGGTAGCTTCCTCTCGGCCACGCTTACTCGATTGAACCATCACCAACGGAATTATCTTATTCCTCAACAGCTTCTCCTTTCTATCCAGAATCTGCACTGGATACTCAACATAACTCAAGGTCTGATCCAGCTCCACTTCATCAGTTCTCAACACATGGTACAGATCTGGCTCATATTTTCTCAATATTGACACATGAAAAAAATCATGTATCGCTGCTAAATCATCAGGAAGTATCAATATATAAGCCAATCGTCCGATCCTCTCAACAATCTCAAAGGGCTGCTAACTCATCAGGCAGTTTCAATATATAAGCCAAACGTCCGATCCTCTCAACAATCTCGAAGGGACCAACAAATATGGGAGCTAGTTTACACTTGAATCTCAATCTCATCACTCTCTTTAAAGGAGAAATCTTTAGAAATACTCGATCTCCAACCTCAAACTCCAACGGTCTGCTCCTCTTATTATCATAGCTAGTGAAGCGATCTTGTGCAGCTTTCATTCTGCTTCGAATCAACAAAATCTGGTCTCTCATATGCTGCACAAACTCAGGGGTCGATATCTGTTTCTCACCATATTCTTCCCAACAGATCGGAGATCTACACTTGCGGCCATACAACGCTTCAAATGGTGCCATCCCGATAGTCACTTGGTAGCTATTGTTATAAGAAAACTCAACCAAGGATAAGGAATCCTGCCAGCCACAACTGAAATCCATTACAATTGCTCGCAGCATATCATCTAAAGTCTGAATGGTTCTCTAGGATTGGCCATCTGTCTAAGGGTGATAAGCTGTACTCATAGCCAATGTCGAACCCATAGCTGCTTGCAAACTCTTCCAAAATCGAGATGTAAATCTTGGATCTCTATCGGACACTATCGAAACAGGAACTCCATGAAATCTAACCACATGTTCGATGTACAGTCTCGCCTTTTTCTTCATCGAACACCTCACATCATAGGGAATGAAATGGGCTGACTTCGAAAGTCTATCGATCACCACCCAAATCGCATCACATCCCCTACTCGATCAAGGTAAATGAGTCACAAAGTCCATGGAGATGTGCTCCCAATTCTATTGAGGCACTTTTAAACTCTTCAAAAATCCACCAGGTCTCATCCTTTCGGTCTTGACCTGCTGACAATTTAAGCAGCGAGCAACAAACCCAGAAATGTCGTTCTTCATGCCTTCCCACCAGTAGTGAGACTTCAATGCAGGATACATCTTTCTTCCGCCCGGATGCACACTGTACCGAATACAATGTGCTTCATTCAGGATAGTCTCTTTCAAATAAATCAGGTTCGGACCTACTAATCTTCCACAAAATCTCAAACACCCATCAGAAGCAACAGTAAAATCATCAGACTGACCATTCTGAGCTTTAATATTCAACTAGTGAATATACGGATCAGTCCTCTGCGCCTCTCTGATATCAATCGAAGAAACTATGAAGTACTGATCACTCGGTTGGAATCTCCAACCAGAAGTCCCCAAATACTCGTGGATTCTCGAGATACTCAAGACGTTAACATCGTAGGCTGGACTTTCCTACTCAAAGCATCGGCTACTAAGTTCATCCGCCCAAGCTGATACTGAATCTCGCAATCAAAATCCTTGAGCAACTCCATCCAACGACGCTTCCTCATATTCAGATCTGATTGAGTGAAGATATACTTCAAGCTCTTGTGGTCGGTGTACATCACAAATTGCTCACCATACAAATAGTGACGCCAGACTTCAAGGCAAATACAATCGCTGCCAATTACAAATCATGAATGGGGTATATCGTCTCATGGGGCTTCAACTGACGAGACGCATACGCAATTACATACTCGTTCTGCATCAAAACACAACCCAGACCACTCAGAGAAGCATCAGAGCAAACATCGAAACCTCCGGATACAGACGGTAAAGCCAACACAGGAGCAGTGGTCAACTTCTCATTAAGTGTGTGAAAACTCGACTCGCATTCATCCATCCAAACAAATCTTATATCTTTCTGAGTCAACTGTGTCATCGGCCTTGCATTCGAAGAAAACTTCTCATTAAAACGCCTGTAATAGATGGCCAAACCCAAGAAACTATGGATATTAGAAACATTCCCAGGCCAATAACCATCACATCTCAGTGGTATTCAGGCACAACGAGTCAGTCGGCCACCACCCCGATGATAGCGTTGGACCTTTCAAGCACGACACATCTGTCTGCCGATCACAACGTGGCTCTTATTTGGTTCTCAGTCAATCAACAGGCTCAATATGTATGCATGAATGCCATGAAATTAAAATCTGATTTCAATATGCATAATTCACGTAAACATGACATATAATTCAACCAGTGAGCCAAATCTATTCACGTAAAGCACAGAATTCATAGAACACAAACCATGCTCTAAAATACTAACACGCTTATGTCCAAGCTGTTAACAGAAGCTCAATTTGAACCTTAATACTAAGATTTTACCTCAACCAGATCTCACCAGGACATGACAACCTTAGCCTACTCAAATCTGCTTCCTCGCTGGTCTCGACAAACACAGCAGGAACTGCTTGGGAGCTCAAATCTTACAAGACATCTCATAACTCAGCTCAAATCTGAACTCCTATAACTCACTGCCTAAGGTCAGAAACTCAAATCTGGTTCAACCTCTACCAAGAAGGCTCAAATAGCTAAAATAAACTTAAACTAGTCGAAATCGCTTACCCAGAAGCTCAGAAGAACTGAGGAACTCTTCAACTGTCGTGAAAATCTTCGAACACTGCAAATCCTTTGCTCTCCTCTTACGCGTCGATCTACAACTCCAATCTGGTATCAATAAAAAGAGCTGAGCAAGACGAGCTCAGCGCCACCTGTATTACTCCAAAAAACGACGGAAATCGATGGCAATCTATCGAAGAAGGGTTAGGTGAACAGTACCGATCGAGGGTTAACGAATAAGAAGAAAAGGAAATCGGGGTCGAAATTACGCTAAGTGTTGAGCAACACTTGTATTTAAATTCCCTCGTCAAAGTCTACAGTGAAAGTCAACCATCAACACCATCAGATCCGAGCATCAGATCCTAGCGCTAAGGCACAAGTCCTCGAATCTGAATCCAGCGCTAACTCAAATCTACCTCGCTAACGCTAACGCTAGCAACTAAACAAAACGACGTCGCATCAAGGTTCCCACTAACTAACTCAAAACGACGTCACACTGGCTAAACAGATCCCAACACTCAGATCTGCTCACACTCACTCAGATCCGAACAACACTGAATCACACAGGTCTAAACCACAAAAACCGAACCGATCAACACAAAACATTGACTATCACGCGGCATCTCCTCGACGACTCTCGCATCTGCTACCAGATCCTACTCGCCAGCACTAAGTCTGAAAATACAAAACGATGACGCATCACTTCCCACGCCAGACTCGACTACTAAAATCTGAATTCTATTGGAACCAGCTCCCAATAGCAACAAGCAACTCACGGCTGATCAGCTATACGTCAAAACTGAAAAATCACCATCCAGATTTGACCAAAAATCCTCAAGTCTGAAATTCGATAATCACTCCTACCGTGACTAATCCTTGACCAAATCCGATTAATGACTAATTACCGAATCTCAATCCTCACAATTAGAAGCTCGTGTTTTGTTTGGAGAGTCAGACTTGAGATAGTGTAGTCAGATGTGAGTGACAGCTGAGACCAGATTTGAGGGAATTCTGCCTTAGCGATGGGATATGGATTTGTCGATGATTGACTTTCACGGTAGCTTGGACTTAGGGAATTTAAATTAAGTATCGATCAGCACTTAGAGTATTTTGAACCTGATATTTCTTATCTTCATCCCCGATAACCCTCGATTGGTACTGTTCATCCGAACCCTATTTCCGTCGATTGCCCTCGTTTTACGCCGCCGTTTGGAGCAAGATTGGTAACGCTAAGCTTGTCTTCTCTAGAGCGTTTGATTGATAACATTTGGAGACTGGAGTCACCGAATTTGAGGAGCGCGAAGTTGTTGCAGTGTTTGTGTATCTTCACGATTGTTAATCCGTAATTCTTCTGTTCTTTATCAGCTTTGGGTATGTGATTTCTTTCCATTTTAAGCTTCGTTTATAGCTGAGTAAGCTACGAGGCTTTAGAATTTAAGCTGTATGAGTTCAGATTTGAGTTGATCTTGAGATATCTTGACATATTTGAGCAGGTAGTGGCTTCTGTTGAGTTTGTCGTGAAGCTTCTATGGCAGTAGACTTGAGTTGGTTGCTGCGCCCTTGTTTTTGTATGATCTGTTGAGGTAGAAGCTTAACTGAGGTATGAATTGAGCTAGATTTAGCAGCTTTTTATCAGCTTTGGGATATTTTTTCCGTGTATTAGATGTTGTGCTTTGTGTTGATTGTATGATGATTCTGTGCTCATATCTGTTTGTGCGTGACATATATGTATGATTTTAATCATGAGTCTGCTCTGCAAGCACGCATACATATTGAGCCCGATCCTTTGAGAACTGAGTTCCTTTGCATGTTGTGATCGGTCAGATGAATCATCGCGCCTGAAAGGTCCAACGCTGCTTTTGATGTGGTGGCCGGCTGAGTTTTCATGCCTGAATACCACTGCCTTGTGATGGTCGGCTGAGTCGTCGCACCTGAAGATCACAAGATGATGATGATTGATGAGATCTGCACAGCTGAGTCGTTGTGCCTTGTTTACCGATGGTTCTTGGTAGCCCTTTCATGCATTGCACGATTGAGATATTGCATTGTATGATATGATAGATGCTTTTATTGTGCTCTTCGTACTGAGGTTTGACCTCGTTTATTTTCTCTGTTTTGGGCTGTTTTGGTTGGCGTTGGCCATTTCAGGTTCTTCAGGTAACCAGGCTGGACAGAGTGGAGCTTCAGCTGGTCGATCCCCTTTTTGATCTGAGTCCCAGTTGTATTGATATATATATAAATATATATATATTGAGCCAGGGGATGTCCTGTGCCTTTATTTAATTGGGGGATCTGTAGTTGATTGACTACTTTTTTTATTGTATGTTGTTTGAGTTTTGAGTTAAACTCTTATTTTTAATATGAATGTATTTTGAATGATATTGGATCAGGCCCATATTCGAAAATTTGTAGCCCATATATTTATGATGCTTCCGCATAATTGTGACTAATTGATGTATTAGCGCAACGGACCTAACATTTTTGGTATCAGAGCTTAAACTGGGATAAGCTCGTTTCTTTTGATCACACTTGAGTCTAGGCACAAAGTTTGAGTTTTGATTTTGACTGACTCTGTGATTGTGTGATTTGATTATTTGCCTCTGTGATTTATCTAGCTCGACTTCATCAGTCCTCAACACATGGGACGGATCTGGCTCATATTTCCTCAACATTGACACATGAAAAACATCATGTATCGCTGTTAACTCATCAGGCAGCTTCAATTTATAAGCCAATTGTCCAATCCTCTCAACAATCTCGAAGGGACCAACAAATCTAGGAGCTAGTTTGCCCTTGAATCTGAATATCATCACACTTTTGAAAGGAGAAATCTTGAGAAATACTTGATCCCCAACCTCAAACTCCAACGGTCTACGCCTCTTATTAGCATAGCTAGTGAAGAGATCTTGTGCAGCTTTCATTCTACTACGAATCAATGAAATCTGATCTCTCATGTGCTGCACAAACTCAGGGGTCGAAAGTTGTTTCTCACCAACCTATTTCCAACAGATCGGAGATCTACACTTACGACCATACAACGATTCAAATGGAGCCATCCCTATAGTCACTTGGTAGCTGTTGTTAAAAGAGAACTCAACCAAGGATAAGGAATGCTGCCAGCCACCACTGAAATCCATCACAACTGCTCGCAACATATCTTCTAAATTCTGAATGGTCCTCTCAGATTGGCCATCTGTCTGTGGGTGATAAGCGGTACTCATAACCAACCTCGAACCCATAGCTCCTTGGAAACTCTTCCAAAATCGAGATGTGAATCTTGGATCTCTATCGGACACTATCGAAACAGGAACTCCATGCAATCTAACCACATGGTCAATGTATAGTTTTTCCATTTTCTTCATCGAACAACTCAATCATATGGAATGAAATGGGCTGACTTCGAAAGTCTATCTATCACCACCCAAATCGCATCGCATCCCCTACTCGATCGAGGTAAATGAGTAACAAAGTCCATGGTGATGTGCTCCAAATTCCACTGAGGCACTTCTAAAATTTGCAACAATCCACCAGGTCTCTTTCTATGGGCCTTGACCTGCTGACAGTTCAAACATCGAGCAAAAAAATCGTAAATGTCGCTCTTCATGTCTTCCCACCAGTAGTGAGATTTCAAAGCATGGTACATCTTTCTCTCGTCCGGATGCACACTATAACGACTACAATGGGCTTCATTCAGGGATCGAGGTAAATGAGTAACAAAGTCCATGGTGATGTGCTCCAAATTCCACTGAGGCACTTCTAAAATTTGCAACAATCCACCAGGTCTCTTTCTATGGGCCTTGACCTGCTGACAGTTCAAACATCGAGCAAAAAAATCGTAAATGTCGCTCTTCATGTCTTCCCACCAGTAGTGAGATTTCAAAGCATGGTACATCTTTCTCTCGTCCGGATGCACACTATAACGACTACAATGGGCTTCATTCAGGATAGTATCTTTGAAATCAATCAGGTTCGGAACCACTAATCTCCCACGAAATCTCAAATACCCATCAGAAGCAACAGTAAAAATAATCAGGTCAGCCTTAATCTTCAACTCATGAATATAAGTATCAGTCCTCTGTGCCTCTCTGATGTCAGTCACAATCCGTGGTTCAACCTGAATAGAAGAAATTATAAAATACTGATCACTCGGCTGAAACCGCCAACCAGAAGTACCCAACTGCTCGTGGACTCTCGAGATACTAAAAGATGTTAGCATCGCAGGCTGGGCTTTCCTACTCAAAGCATCGGCTACTAAGTTCACCGGCCAGGCTGATACTGAATCTCACAATAAAATTCCTTGAGCAAGTCCATCCAACAACGCTGCCTCATATTCAGATCTGATTGGGTTAAGATATATTTCAAACTCTTGTGATCGGTGTAGACCACAAACTCCTCACCATACAAATAGTGACGCCAAATCTTCAAGGAAAAAACAATCGTTGCCAATTCCAAATCATAAACAGGCTATCTCATCTTGTGGGGTTTCAATTGTCGAGACGCATACGCAATCACATACCCGTTATGCATCAGAACACACCCTAACCCACTCAGAGATGCATCGGAGCAAACAACGAAACCTCCAGATCCAGATGGTAAAGCCAACACCGGAGCAGTGGTCAACTTCTCCTTAAGTATTTGAAAACTCGACTCGCATTCATCTGTCCAAAAAAACTTCCTATCCTTCTGGGTCAACTGAGTCATCGGCCTTGCAATCGAAGAGAACTTCTCAATGAAACGCCTATAATAGCCAGCCAAACCCAAGAAACTACGGATCTTAGAAACATTCCTAGGTCTCTCCCAGTTAAGAACTGCTTCGACCTTACTAGGATCCACTGAAATTCCTTGTACAGAGATGACATGACCCAAAAATATTACTCTATCCAGCCAAAATTCACACTTTCTGAACTTGTCATACAACTGCGATACTCTCAATTTCTGCAATACAAATCTTAGGTGCTCCTTATGCTAGCTGAAACTCTTCGAATACACCAAGATGTCATCTATGAAGACAATCACGAATCGATCGATATACTCGTTGGAGACGTGATTCATCAAATCCATGAAAACAGCAGGGGCATTTGTCAACCCGAACGACATCACAAGGAACTCATAATGCCCGTATCTAGTCCGGAAAGCTGTCTTCGCTACATCAGCGTATCTAATTCGCAACTGGTAATAGCCAGAGCGTAATTCAATCTTAGAGTATACGGCCGATCCTTGCAACTGATCAAACAAGTCGTCAATCCTCGGCAACGTATACATATTCTTGATCGTTGCTTTGTTCAACTGCCTAAAATCCACGCACATCCTCATAGATCCATATTTCTTCTTTACAAACAAAATCGGAGCTCCCCTAGGTGACATGATCGATCTGATGAAGCCTTTCTGTGAGCACCCGATCCCACGGGGTCACGGATTTGGGAATGAATTAAAATTTAAAATGAAAAGAAATGCTAAAAGGCAATTTGTTATAAGCTGTGTTTCCTATAACTTAGAAAAATTTCGAAACACAAACACAAAACTGAAACACAAATACTCTCGGCACCAATTACTGAAATTTTGCGGAAAACAAATTTCATATATAAACAGCAATTGCGATATTACAACATCTGAAATTCTATATGATTTACTACTGTTGCAATTGATCTAATACAGATGTCTAAGATAAAAGACAATAATAGCTAAGACATAGGAAAACGTTGTCCATAGATAAACACTTCACCACGCAGCTGTCTCAGCTTCCATCTTCTGCTTGACCCTTAACTGTCTCACCTGCACCATTTTAAAAGCTAATGAGCCTAGGGGCTCAGCAAGTAAAATCTGGATAAGAGAAAAATCATTTAATGCAGGAAGACATCTGAACATATACAAAACTGAGTTAAAGGAACTTCATTTAAACATAAACATTCTTAAACTTTCTGTCATAACTTTTGTAATCTTGGATGTGGGGATAATAGCCCAGATCCCTTCGTTTAAATTCTTTAAAATTTCTGATTTATGGCTTAGAAGCTCTCCTTAGGTCCAATGTGCACTTGATCAAATGACTACTGATATCAGTTCTTAGCATATAGCTCATTGTGAAGGGGTATACAGATTCGTCGATCCGTAATCATGATCATTCCTATTTGAAGGGGCACACTGGTTCGTCATCCAGGCACTCACAATTCCTTATGACTGTCTGTTATCTATGCCATAAATCTTTAAAATAACCTTTTGTTCCTTTAAACTCCTTTCTTTCCAAATCTTCTTTAAAATCAGCTTTTGAATTCAGCTTTTGAATTCTCACTGGGTTCGCTTCTTTTAAAACTTTGCTTCCCATTTTAAAACTTACTTAGTATCAGATTTGACTACTAGAAAGTGATCGCGGAAATAGAAACAGCTTTCTCTAAAAGAAACTATACTGGAAAACAAAAAAGATTTCAACTGTGGAAACAGATCTTACTCTCGAAACAGTATAAACTAACGTCGAAAAGATGTGACAAAGAAACTGTATCGTTAGCGTGAAACAGAATTCTGACTAGGAAAATACATTGCTAACCTTGCAACATATGTCGCTGGTCAACTCAGCTGTCAATGTAGAAACAGTACTAGGAAAAGAAACAGATGTATCCAACGGAATAGTGTTTAGAAGTGAAACAGCTGTGACTAGGTCAAACAGATGTCAATGCAACTAAGTTGGTCAACTCAGCTGTCACTGAATAATCACAAGTGACTCAGCAGTGAAGTATTGTATACTATGAAATCTAACCAAAAGCTGATGTGTAGCGAAACTACCAGCTGAAATGAAAACTGCTGAATTTAAATATGAAATTCAATCGCTGACATAAGAACCAAAATATGAATAAGAACTTGGTGCTGCAACATCACAAACAACATCTACGATACCAGTTCTGCCTATCAAACCAGACTTAGTTTCTGATTCAACTAGCATCTCCGATTACACAGAGTAAAATTCAGATGTTACCATTCACCAAAAAGAAGAACATTCATGAACAAACTTGACTCAAATCCGAACACCTCAGTATCTTTAAACATCTTTTCTTAAAACATACTGGAAAACTTGGAAGCGGAAAATATAACTTTAACATACAGGCAAGCAGATCCATAAAATTAGAAAATCAATATATGCTTCAAATGGTGTAGCAAAGGATCAGCTTTTACTTGCCTTTAAAACTCGAGCTTTGCAAAGGAAGTAGGTTCCTGCAGAGTTCCTCCTTAGCAATCACGACGCGTTTCTTTGGAAATATTTGAGAGAACACAAAAGAGTTTGCTTCCTGTAAATGAATGAATCTTTTCCTTTGAAAACATGTATTTATATGGGAGGGATTAGTGGCAAGCAAGGTGTACTCATCAAGCATGACACAACTTACCTAAGTTATGAAATTTTAGTGAAATTCCTCCCTCAATGTTTTAATTGCAAATCTACCCCCTTTTTAAAAGAATCATTTTGTCCTCCTTAAAATCATTTAAACAAGTTTCTAAAATCTGCTCGTGCATTGAGTTTGGAGTAACCTCAACTGGAACTTGCTGCGTCGCTCCTCAGTACTGAAATCAATAAGATCAGCTTTCATAAAATAACTTATGCTAACATTTAAATTTATCATTTTGACCCTTGAAATAAATATAATGCATATATGTGATCCTATGGATTTTGGGGCGTTACAACTCTACCCTCCTTATTGAAATTTTGTCCTCGAAATTTACTTACCAAACAGATATGGGTAAAGGTTAAGCATATCAGCTTCTTTCTCCCATGTATTTTCTCGCTCCGACTGGTTAGACCATTTTATCCTAACCATATACTACGGTTTCTTAACTTTCTAACTTCTAGAAGAAGAATCCTCTCTGATCTTTCTTCATAACTTAAATCTGGCGCTAACTGTATTTGCTCATGGCTTAGCACATGCGAAGGGTTAGAAATATACTTACTCAAAGTTGAAACATGAAAAACGCTATGCACTGCTGGTAGCTACGGGGGCAGTGCTAATCGTAAGCTAGCGTTCATACTCTTTCTAAAATCTCATATGGTCCAATATATCTTGGACTCAGCTTTGCTTTCTTCCCAAAACGCATTACTCCTTTCTTTGGAGCAATTTTCAGAAATACGTGATCACCAATCTCAAAACTCAGATCTCTTCTCTTATTATCTGCATAACTCTTCTGCCGACTTTGTGCAGCTTTCATCCGCTCTCTTATCTTTCTAACAGCTTCTGCTGTTTGTTCCACTACATCTGGTCCTAAGCCAGATCTCTCACCAAGTTCATCCCAATGAAGAGGTGTTCTACATTTGCGACCATAGAGAGCTTCATATGGAGCCATCTGGATACATGCTTGAAAACAGTTGTTGTATGCAAATTCTACCATTGGTAGCTTCAGATCCAAACTGTGAGGATTCAGATTTGTGATTAGTGTTAATCATAATTTCAGACTTCGAATTTTTAGGATTTTTGGTAAAATCCGTTTGGGATTTGGATTTGGATTGAGGAAGTTATGGTAGAAATCTGAATTCCTTAGTATCGCTTGATTTTAGAGTGAGCGGTGAGAGATCTGGTCCCTTGCTTTGTTCGCGTCAGATCTGGTTTAGTTGCTTTGCGTTGAGAGATCTGGGCGCTTGTGTTATTTTCCTGCGCAGCGTGTTTTTGGTTGAAACGCCATCGTTTTGGAGTTGCGCGCGAGAGCAACCTAGCGCTGGAATCTGTTTGGTGAGCGATGTCGTTTTGTGCGTTGAATTGGAGCGCTGAGATCTGTTGCTTTTAGCGTGAGATCTGATTCCGTTAAGCGCTAAGATCTGTTTAGACTGCGACGTCGTTTCGTGTTTTGGCGCTGGGATCTGTTCTAGTTAAACGCTGTCGTTTTGGCTTGGAGCGTTGCGTTGAGCGCTGGGATCTGGTAGTGCTTATACGCCGTAGTTTTTACTTGTACGCAAGAATTTTTGACGCGCAGGAAGCTGGTGGCCATTGTCATAGTTCGAGGGATCTGTTTTGCGATATTTTGAGTTGTAGGACTCTGTTTTTGTCGGTGTTTGACTTGCTTTGTAGCTTATTGAATAGAGGATATAAATATAAGTGTTGATTTACACTTAGAGCATTCCAGACCTGATATTTCTTATCCTCAAACTCGAAACCCTCGATTTTAGCTACTGTTCACCGTCACTTTCTATCGCCTTTTCCCGTTGATTCCGACCTCCGTTTTTCGAGTTCTTGGTAGCGTTGGAAACCTCTTGAGGAGACCTTTATTTTCCTACCAACCTTGGAGGCTGTTTTGAGCTGAAATAAGAGCGCGAAGCTGCTAAGTTTCTGGCAGTAGGTTGCGCCGTGCTTACTCTTCCTAGCGTGAGCTGTTGGGTGAGCTTTCTTGTTGTTTGAGCTTTGTTTTCTTGTATTTAATGCCTACGTAGAAGTGTAGAACTTGAGTGTAGCTTCTGACTGTAGGATTAACATGTATGTTCAGCAGAATTGAGCTTCGAGTGTTCATACCTTGCACAGATTTGTTGCTGGAAGTCTTTGGCCTTGTGATTTTGAGGCAAGGCGGAATCTGTTCGCAGGAGGTGAGATCTGCCGTGCCCTGTTGTGTTTGTGAGGTAGAATTTTGAGGATTTAAGGTACGATTGAGCAGCCCTTAGCAGTTAGCGCATGAACGTGTTTATATTTCAGGCTATTTATTCGTGAGATGCCTGTTATGTGATTTACGTGAAATCTGGAATATTGAATTGACTTGAATTGATTGAATTATGTTCCTATTTCATGTGTCATAAATTGTATGCATCGAGAAATGATATTGATTGGCATACATGCATACATATTGGGCCTTGACAGGTTTTATTGGTGACCCTAGCCACGTTGAAGCTGGCCAACAGATATGTTGTGTACCAGTCCAACGCTATCATCGGAGTGGTGTTGCCAGTTTTGAGAGGCTACCACTGGGCTGTGACGACCGACGGGTCTCGATGATCATGGACCGATGATTTCCCGATTGATACACCGTGGTATAGAGGCGATTTGATATGATTTGCCGATTGATACACTGGCCTAGTTGACAGATTTCCTTGGCTGCCCTCATGCATTCATAGTATTGATTTATAGCATGTTGCATGTTTATCTGCTTTGATAGCTCTTCGTACTGAGGCTTGACCTCGTACTTGTTTCCTTCTTTTGTCTTGTTTGGGTCTGCGTTGCCCATTTGCAGGAACTTCAGGTAACCAAGCTGGACCGAGTGGAAGTTCAGTTGGTCGATCCCCGCGTCCCTGAGTCCCAGTCTATATATGATATGTATTGAATCCCGGGGGATGCCCCGTGTTATCGAGTTTGAGTTAACTCATATTTTGAGTATTGAATATTTTGAATGTATGATTTGAAGTTCAGGCCCATTTTATTTCGAAAAATTTTTAAGCCCTGATTTTTTTAGCTTCCGTGTTTATGCGCTTATTATGTGTTAATTGTTAGTAATTAGCACGGGGCCTGACATTTTTGGTATCAGAGCCTAAACTAGGATAAGCTCGATTTCTTTTGATCACACTCGAGTCTAGGCACAGAGTTTTGATTTGATTTTGATTGCCTCTGTGACTTATGTGATCTATTATCTGTCTTGTTATTCTATCTGTTGTGAGATCTTACCTCTAGGCTTGTTTAGATGCCGCCGAGACGAGGAGAAGGTAGGAGGACTAGACGTTCCGTGGAGGAATCTAGAGCAGGTAGTGATGATGACGCTCAGGTTGAGGACGTCACTAGGCAGATAGGTGGAATGGAGTTAGTCTTAGCCCGATTTAAGCGGACGAACCCACCGACGTTGGCCGGTACTGAGGGGGGTTCTAGGGCTGAGGCGTGGCTTGTTCAGATGGAGGAGTTATTTGATACCTTGGAGTACGCTCCGGAAAAGAGACTGAAGTTGGCAGTGCTGCAGCTGCGAGATGATGCGCAGCGCTGGTGGAAGAGTACTTCTAGGATGCTTCAAGATAGTGGGACGGTGCTCACTTGGGATGCTTTCTGTGAGGCTTTTCGACGCGAATACACTCCAGAGTCCTATTTCGCTAGCCGTGAGCGTGAGTTTGATAATTTGAATCAGGGTGATATGCGTTTGGCCGAGTATGCGAGGCGGTTTTCTGCGCTTCTAGTGTACATGCCAGCTGTGGCGAACCAAGAGCGAACGAAGAGGAACAAGTTCTTGAAGGGCTTGAGACCTGACCTTTATCGGATGGTACTGTCTGGGTCCCCGGCGACCTTTATGGAAGCTGTGAACAATGCGGTTGATATTGAGGAGAGTTTGATGGATCCTGAGGCTCCAGTGCATCAGACGACCGCGCGTGCTTCTCAGCCAGCTCAGGTGGTGTCGCAGTCGTATCAGTCTCCTCAGGGGTCACAGCAGTCGAGTCGCCAGCAGTTCAGACCTCGAGGGAAGAAATTTAAGAAGAAGGGCCATTCGAGTTCTTCTGGTTCCGTAAGCTCTGGTTCTGGCAGTGGTTCTGGTAGCGGTTCTGGAGGTGGATTCTGTAGTCAGTGCGGAGGGAGGCATGAAACTTCGCAGTGTCGAGGAGTCCGAGGACTTTGCCATCTATGTGGTCAGCCGGGACATTTCGCTTGAGCGTGTCCTTCGATTGGAGGGCGGTCTACTGGTCAGTCGCAGCAGGGTTCCGCTAGTGGTTCTTCTCAGCGACAGCAGCCTTTTGCACAGTCCCAGCGATCAGTATTTCAGCCTCGTGAGCCGTCACGTTTTGGAGGACCTTCCCGACCCCCGTTTCAAATTCCCCAGCAGGCGCAGGCGAACGCCTTGTCGTTGGACCAGGCTGAGGAGACGCCGGGCATGGTGATTAGAGGTACATGCTCTATTTATGTTTCTCCTGCGAGAGTTTTGTTTGACACTGGTGCATCACACTCTTTCATATCTGAGATGTTTGTGTTTGAGCGTGGGTTGAGTTCTTCCCCACTGTGTGATTTTGTTTATGTGTCTACTCCTGCTGGTGTGGATCTGTGGTCTGATGGCCAATCGTAGAGGACTATCCAGATTTTAGAGGATATGTTGAGAGCTGTTGTGATAGATTTTACTGGTTTCGAGAGTTTCCCGACGTGTTTCCAGATGAGATTCCTGGATTCCCTCCTCGACGCGAGATCGACTTCAGTATTGAGTTGGTGCCCGGTACCGCCCCGATTTCTAGAGCTCCTTACCGGTTGGCGCCCGCAGAGTTGAAAGAGCTGAAGGAACAGTTGAGTGATCTCTTAGAGAAAGGCTTCATCAGACCGAGCATGTCGCCTTGGGGAGCTCCGATTTTATTGTGAAAAAGAAGATGGCACTATGAGGATGTGCTTGGACTTCAGACAGTTGAATAAGGCCACGGTGAAGAACAAGTATCCTCTGCCGAGGATTGATGACTTGTTCGATCAGTTGCAGGGATCGGTGGTTTACTCGAAGATTGACTTGCGCTCTGGTTATCACCAGTTGCGAATTAGAGACGTTGATGTGGCAAAGACAACCTTCCGGACTCGATATGGGCATTTTGAGTTTCTTGTCATGCCGTTTGGGTTGACGAATACCCCCGCTGTCTTTATGGATTTGATGAATCGCGTCTTCAGCGAGTATATCGATTGGTTCGTAATCGTCTTCATAGATGACATCTTGGTGTACTCGAGGAGCAAGAGAGAGCACAAGGAGCATTTGAGACTAGTATTACAGAGATTGAGAGACTCGCAGCTCTATGCCAAATTTAGCAAGTACGAGTTTTGGATCGACAGGATTATCTTTTTGGGCACGTGATTTCGGCACAAGGAATTTCGGTGGATCCTAGCAAGGTCGAAGCAGTGCTGAACTGGGAGAGACCTAGGAATGTATCTGAGATCCGTAGTTTCTTGGGTTTGGCCGGCTACTATAGGCGTTTTATTGAGAAGTTTTCTTCGATAGCCAAGCCTATGACGCAGTTGACTCAGAAAGATAAGAGATTTGTATGGACTGATGAGTGCGAGTACAGTTTTTAGACGCTGAAGGAGAAGTTGACTACTGCTCCTGGGGAGACGATCAATACAAAAAATAAGACAATTCAATAATCGTCATACATAGGGTGTTCAAAATTGAATACCTTGTTGGCACTTGTGCCTGGCTCCAACCGGAATTACAAGAACCCGGCTCTTCTCGGTAGATTGCGGTAGTTTACGCCAATCCGGTCCACGACCAGATCCGAGACTCCTTCGTCAGGATGCACTAGAAGCGCTGACGAGATCAGCACGAACGTATTCTCCTCGTCGAACTGGCCGGAAACAAATTTCCGGCGACGATCGGCGGCGGCGGCGGCGGCGGCGGCGTGTTCGAGAGAGGGAGGCGGCGGTTTTGGTGCTTAGGGTTAGGGTTGTATTATGAGAGTTATGACACAAGCATGTAGATCAAGTCTCTTAATCACAATTAAATAGAGTGTTGGACTTGGACCGGCCCAACGGGCCCTGGTCCAACAATGAACATTCAGTTCATTTCCACCACCGAGACTTCATCGTAACTCCGATCGCCGAGCAGATCGGACCGATCGACTCAGTTTCCAAAACTTAATAATATGATCTGAAAAACCATTTTTCAGAACCCTAGTGCAAAAAGACCGTTTTGCCCCTCAACAGCGGGAAACCCCGATTTGACCCCTGTTGACTTTTAGGAAGTCGCACTTCCCGAAATCCTCTTCTCGTGCTCAACACATTGAGCTGAGTATCCATGCGGGAATCTCGAATCTAGTACTTGTGTGACCCTCAATGATTCAGGGATACAGCTAGCCGTGGGCCCACAACCATTGTGGCTCCGGAATCACAATTCCGGACCTGCCCAACGGATCATGGTAAAGCGTCTAGCAACATCGCCCCATGATCCCCTAGGTATCACTGATAGTGCCTGCAAGAACCAGTCGGTCGTGGTTAGCGTACGGTACGGTCCTTTCAATCCATATATCCCGATCAGATCAACGACCATTGATAAATAGAGAGTCGCTATAGATCTGATAGCTATGCATACATCTTGGAGATCAGAATAGTGACATCGCGAGTGTAACTAGGTAAACACATTTACCTAAAACACTTCTAGTTCTCTGGCCAGATATTAATACACTATTATCCCCTCAGATAGCATAGGATATCCACGCATGTCTGCGAGCGGTGAATCCTCGACAACGAAGCATCGACTCCTACATGCATCGGGGTCTCACCCAATCCCGACGCCTGGTGACCCCAAGTGAGTCGGCAAACGGGTCAAAGTGAGACGCCTATCATGTAGAGTCTCAATGACGTTTCGAGTCGTGAGGACTAATCAGTACAACCAAGACCTCGGACTTATCCACTCGATGAATGGTAACCACTTGGAAAGTCCGAACGAGGGTAGTTCGATAGATCACCAGGTCACTATCTATCTGCATGCTCAGAACATCACAATGTTCCCTACCAATGAAACATGCTACTTCGCATCGCAGATACTAGTCTCGAACTCGGGCGGCCTTATCCTCATTTTGACGGCCCAATCGACTAGGAACATATTCAGAATACACAGCGACTATTAGATGTGTTTCATGATAGACGTCATACCCACTATCACATCTAACATACGCTTTAGTGCGTTATAGGTATTTACTCAACGCAATTGTAAATCATTACACACATAATGAAAGTAAAGAGTTCCATGTAAGTAAATGCGAATATCATATATGAAGACTGTTTGTACAAGAGTCTATAAAACCCACACGCCACAAGTTGGCTAGTTGGGCATCTACTCTAACACAGAACGGGTACGTGATTGCGTATGCGTCTCGACAGTTGAAGCCTCACGAGACGAGGTACCCGTTTCATGATTTGGAGTTGGCTGCGATAGTGTTTGCCTTGAAGATTTGGCGGCATTATCTCTATGGTGAAGAATTTGTGGTGTACACCGACCACAAGAGCCTGAAATACATCTTCACGCAGTCAGATTTGAACATGAGGCAGCGACGCTGGATGGAATTGCTTAAGGACTTTGACTGTGAGATTCAGTATCAGCCTGGGCGAGTGAACTTGGTAGCAGATGCTCTAAGTCGAAAGACCCAGCCTGATATGTTAGCATCCTTGAGTATTTCGAAGGTTCATGAGGAGTTGAGTACTTCTGGTTGGCGATTCCAGCCGGGTGATCAGTATTTCTTCGTTTCGTCTCTTCAGGTGGAACGGTAGATTGTGATGAACATCAGGGAGGCGCAGAGGACCGACCCCTATATCCATGAGCTGAGGATTAAGGCGCAGTCAGGTCATTCTGATGATTTCTCTGTTGCTTCTGATGGATGTTTGAGGTTCAGAGGGAGATTAGTAGTTCCGAACCTGATTGAAGGAGACCCTCATGAATGAAGCACATTGTAGTCGGTACAGTGTG
>KQ999309.1:82884-95021 GCA_001598015.1 Dorcoceras hygrometricum | reverse complement strand
TAGTGTAATCTAGGTCTTTACTCAACACAATTGTAAATCATTACACACATAATGAAAGTAAAGAATGCCATATAAAAGAATGCGAATATCATATATAAAGATCGTTTGTACAAGAGTCAATGAAAACCCACACGCCACAAGTTGGCTAGTTGGGCATCTACTCTAACAGCATTCTAGGTCTTTATCCAACACAATTGTTAACATTATGATCACAATGAAAATAAAGAATGCCAAAACTAAATGCATATTTCATAAATAAAGATTGTCATATACAAGAGTCTATAGAACCCACACGCCACAAGTTGGCTAGTTGGGCATCTACTCTAACAATCTCCCACTTTCCCTATAGCCAACTACTCATCAGACGCAGTCCCATTGTTTCGTGATGTTTTTCAAACAACGGTCCTGGCAAGGGCTTCGTAAGTGGATCAGCAATGTTGTCCGCAGAGGCGACTCTCTCGACTGCTATGTCACCTCTAGCCACAATATCCCGGATTATGTGGTATTTACTCAGTATATGTTTGGATATTTGGTGAGACCTAGGCTCCTTTGCTTGCGCAACGGCACCCGTTTTGTTGCAGTACACCGGGACTGGACCAACTCCATCAGGAATGACGCCCAAATCTTGGACGAAATTTCTTATCCAAACCGCCTCCTTGGCAGCAGCTGATGCTGCAATGTAATCAGCCTCAGTGGTTGAATCCGCGATGGTGTCTTGCTTGGAACTCTTCCAAGAGACAGCACCACCATTGAGCATGAATAAAAATCCAGAGGTATACTTCAAATCATCCACGTCACATTGGAAGCTAGAATCAGTGTAGCCTTCCAATTTCAGTTCACCACCTCCATAGACCATGAACATATTCTTAGTCCTTCGCAAGTACTTAAGAATATCTTTCACAGCCTTCCAATGCATTTGGCCGGGGTTGGCCTGGTAGCGGCTCGTGACACTCAGAGCATATGCGACATCCGGTCTAGTTGAGATCATGCCATAGATAATGCTACCTATTGCCGAGGAATATGGCACAGGTGCCATACTGTCTATCTCCTCATCAGTCTTCTGACACATATACTTAGATAGAGTGACCCCGTGGCTCATAGGTAGGTGTCCTCTCTTGGACTCTTCCATAGAGAACCTCTTAAGTATGGTATCGATGTAGGTGGGTTGGGTGAGTCCGAGCATCCGTTTCGATCTATCTCGATAGATCTGTATTCCAAGAATATAGGATGCTTCACCCATGTCCTTCATCGATAATCTACTAGAAAACCATACTTTAGTTGACTGCAGCATTCCTACATCATTCCCAATGAGTAGAATGTCATCAACATAAAGTACAATGAATGTCACAGCGCTTTTAACTACCTTCTTTTATACACAAGGCTCCTCGGGATTCTTGATGAAACCAAATTCCTTAATTGTTTCATCGAATCTCAGGTTCCAACTCCTCGATGATTGTTTAAGACCGTAGATCGATCTCTGAAGTTTGCATACCTTATGCTCACTTCCTACAGATGTGAAACCCTCAGGCTGCATCATATAGATATTTCCTTAATGTTTCCATTAAGGAACGCAGTTTTCACATTCATTTGCCATATCTCATAGTCGTACCATGCGGCTATGGCAAGTAAGATTCTAATTGACTTGAACATTGCGACTGGCGAAAAGGTTTCATCATAGTCAACACCTTGCCTTTGAGTGTAACCTTTCGCGACCAGTCGGGCCTTCTAGGTCAGTACCATACCATCAGGCCCAAGTTTTCTCTTGTATATCCATTTGAATCCAATAGGAACAATTCCTTCGGGAGGATTAACAAGAGTTCAAACTTGATTCGCATGCATTGAGTCAATCTCAGACTGCATTGCTTCAAGCCACAAATTAGAATCAGCATCGGAAATTGCCTTATTGAAAGTCCTTGGATCACATCCAACAACTTGATCACTTTGATCATCTTCAAGGAGGAAACCATATCTTTCAGGAGCCCTAGGAACCCTTTCGGATCTCGTAGGTGCGGCCATTTCTGGTACCGGCTCTTGAGGCGCAGGAGATTCACTTGGTACTTCAGTTGGTTCTCGAACCTCTTCGAGTTCTACTACCTTGCCTTTTCTATCAAGTAGAAACTCCCTTTCCATAAAGGTGGCAGTTCTAGAAACAAATACTTTTGTTTCGTTTGGATAGTAGAAGTAGTATCCAATGGAATTCTTTGGATACCCAATGAAGTAGCATAAGATGGATCTAGCATCCAGCTTATCTCCCACTGTCTGATTCACGTAAGCAGGACATCCCCAAATCCTCATGTATGAGTATTTGGTGATTCGCCCATCCATATCTCATATGGAGTCTTATCCACTGCCTTGGTGTGGACATTGTTCAACAACATTACCGCATTTCGAGCGCATAGCCCCAAAACGATGTAGGAAGCTCAATGAAGCTCATCATAGATCGAACCATGTCCGTTCGATTACGATGCTCCGCTACACCATTAAGTTGTGGTGTGGCCGGAGGGGTCCACTGCGAGAATCCCATTCTCTTTAAGATAGTCTTGAAATTCAGCACTCAAAGTATTCACCATCTCGATCGGATCGAAGTGCTTTAATATTTTTGCCTGATTGATTTTCTACTTCAGCCTTGAATTCTTTAAACCTTTCAAAGGATTCAGACTTGTGCTTCATTAAGTACAAGTACCCATACCTAGAGTAATCATCGGTAAAGCTGATGAAGTATGTGTCACCGTACTTAGTACCAATGCTAAGTGGACCACACACATCAGTATGGATCAAATCCAATAGGCCTTGTGCACGTTCAGGCTTGCCCTTGAAGGGTTGTTTAGTCATCTTTCCCTTGAGACAAGATTCACAAGTCGGTAGGGAGTTAATGTCTGACAAATCAAACATGGCACTCCTAACTAACTTGTTCATCCTTCTTAGAGAAATATGACCTTGCCTAGCGTGCCAAAGTTGTGCTGGGTTTAAGCTATCGTATTTCCTTTTAGTTGTTGTTGTATGTGTTTCCACATCGCGAGTTGGAACTTTTTTTAAGTTTCAGGTGTATAAATCGTTTTCGCGTTACCCAGTTCCAATTAAACATTCATTCTTGTATATACTGCTAATCTAATTAGCAAACATACAAGAATATCCATCACTATCAAGCATAGAAACAGAAATAAAGTTCTTTATTAACTTGGGAACAAATAAAATGTTTCTCAGTAACAACATAAAATCTGAAGACAGAAATAAATAAATATCTCCTATAGCTACTGCAGCAACTCTTGCTCCATTGCCCAGCCTCAAGTGGGTCTCACCCTCTCTAAGACGTCGACTTCTTGTCATCACCTGCAAATCATTGCAGATATGAGATCCACATCCGGTATCAAGTACCCAAGAAGTCAAATTAATAGACATATTTATTTCGATATAGAACATACCTTTTGCAGTTAGCAACTGCTCGAGGTACTCCTTGCAGTTCCTCCTCCAATGCCCAGGCTTGTGGCAGTGGTGGCAAACATCCTCGGTCTTGTTTGGCTTGGAAGTCTTTGTCTTGGGCTTCTTAGTGGTCTTTTCCTCCTTCGTAGGGGCAGAACGCTTCTTACCCTTGCGTTTGGGCCCCTTCTTCGCAGAGGAAGAAGAGCCCATAAGGAGGACAGGCTTGTCCTTCTTTATGGTCCCCTCGAACACGACCAGCATGTTAACCACCTCTTCGAGGGTGGCTGCCAGCTTGTTCATGTTGAAGTTGACCACAAAGGGGTCGAATGCAGCGGTTAGTGAGAGGAGAAGCACATCCACAGACAGCTCATGTGGAATTGTGATATCAAGGCCCACCAAATTTTCAATGAGCCCAATCATACGAACCCCATGCTCACGGACCGAAGTCCCATCGCGCATGCGGCTCGTCATAAGCTCCTTGACAGTGGTGAACCTCTCATGTCGAGAGTTCTCCCCATACATTTCCTTAAGATGAAAGAGTATGTCAGCAGCATACTTCGTCTTCTCAAAGCACCGTTGCATTTCGTTGGACATCGATGCCATCACATAGCATCGAGTCTTAAGCTCATTGTTTAAGCCTAATCAGCTCCTCAGGGCTAATATCGACAGGGGCTTCCTTCGGAGGGCTCTTCTCTATCGTATAGAGAAGTTTCTCCGAAGCCAACACAATGTTGAGGTTTCGAAGCCAGTCTTGGTAGTTCAGACAGGTGAACTTGTTGCTATCCAGTATAGCAGCGAGTGGGTTTCTGATCGAAGACATTTTATAAGCAGTTTATACTGAAAAGAAAACAAACATGCATTACTAACTATATATGAAAATGATAAGTGTTGAGGTTTCGAAGCCAGTCTTGGTAGTTCAGACAGGTGAACTTGTTGCTATCCAGTATAGCAGCGAGTGGGTTTCTGATCGAAGACATTTTATAAGCAGTTTTATACTGAAAAAGAAAAACAAACATGCATTACTAACTATATATGAAAATGATAAGACATAAAACAAGGTCATTTAGTTTTATGAATTACCCTCCCACTATTTGAACGATATCACCACCCTCTAATGAAATCGAGAAAAAAAGTTTCCTTAGTGGGTACACAGAGTCCAATCGAGCGATCATGTTCTCGAATAATATCAGCCAACCATGACCCCCAAAAGGTAGAATTCAATTGCAACTGGTGCAACCTCCATGTATTTACCTCACGTCCAGTAAGGGCCCAATAATATGACGCCGATTACTATCGCGTGTCAAGATGACCCATCAATGTTGAGTTGTGAAGGACGGTCCCCTTAACGTCCCCAATAATATGAGCCAACGTTAAAGGGAGTTCCAACCGACTCACAACGAGTGTCAATGACGTGTACAGCTTTCCGGCATACATAACCCCCTCAATAATATGAGCCGGGACATATATGCGGGTAGCATCGACGTACACCCATTGTTGATGGAAGGTAGGGATAATTTAAACAGATTTAAATTCCCTTAGTTTATCGAATAAACTTTTAATATTGATATTAGTTTTAAATCGTATTTAAAACGAGGGATTTTATTTTTGAAAATTTGGTCTCAACTATATTTTAAATCATAATTTAAAACATGCGGAATAACATATATCGAATATATAAATAAACTTTGGGATGATCGATCGCGAGAGCTATGCGGTCCGTGGTTCCCAATCACGGACCTGGGTCAGTCCTAGGTAAAATGCAATATGCAATGCAATCCTATTACAATTGCTTCCGGTTTTACAGATCTTCGGTCTTTAATATATTTGATCGTCATGTCCACCGTCTTTAATTGTCCTCCCACTAAATCTAGTAATTTACATTTAAATTTCCATGACATATATGGGATACAAATTTTTAGGGGTGGGAACAGGCCACAAACAGACCCACTTTAATCGATATCAACAATATATATACAACCAAAATCGCAAAACCTATAGCATACACCTAACACATTGGACACGTCTCTCGATCATCCCAAACATGCAATCAATCTAATTAATTGACATAAATTTAAATGATCAAATCATATTTGATATTTACCTACAAAATCATATTTTAATTATAAAATCGCATTTTATAAATAAAATCGCATTTTTGTCGACAAAATCATATTTTAATCAACAAATTCATATTTAATTATAAAATCATATTTCATAACTAAATTCAAATTTTGTAATTTTAATTGCATCAAATTGGGCTTAGAACAATTTTAGGCCAAAATCTCAAAAATTTCAAAATCATTTTTGGTCCGACCAAAATCGGCCCAATATCGAATATTGGTCCGAAAACTTCATGGGCTGCCCGGGACAGGCCCGAAACAAAACCTAGAGGACAGAACAGCCGTCGCATCACCACGAGGATCGCTGGACGGTGGCAGCACGGCGGCCGCCGCCGCCAACACATAGCGTGCGGCTCGATGCCGCACGCTGGCCGCGACGTGCGCGGCATCGCCGCGCCAAGCAGGTGGCGGAATGCGCATCACCGTGCGCTACATTATCGCACGGTGGCTGGCCAGTTGCGCAACACATTGCGCTGGCCGGCGCGTGGTGTTTCGCGCGCGGCGGTGCAGGCGGCCGTCATGCAATTTTTTTTTTTGTTTTGTGTTTTTGAAAAATTCGAAATCTATCAATTCAGGCAATAAAATGTATTGAAGGATCCGAGCCTGTGCTCTGATACCACTGTTGGCGACAATGGAGGATCCGGATCCCGTTTCCCGGGGGCGCAGCGCAAGTTAAAATTTTGCCCCAAGATACGTTCAATACATTAAAAATAATTAATAAACCATTCATAGGGCGTTTATAGATTGTTACCTTGCTGGCGTCTAGGCGCCTGGCTCCGACTAGTCTCACAGGGAAACCGGCACTTCGAAAGGTAGGCGGCGGTAGATCGTCTAATCAGGTCCACGACCGGAAACACGATTCATTCGTCAATCTGCACTAGAAGATCTGACGGATTTTGGCAAGAACGGATTCTCCTCGTCACGCCGATCGAAACAAGTCCGATCACGATCACCGGTGGCGGTGCGGGGCGGCGGCGACGGCGCTTGGAGGTGGCCGGCGGCGGCGTGAGGTTTGGGAGAGGAGGGGGCGGCGTGCTCTATGTCTAGGGTGGTGAATCAATTGTGTTCTAGCCCTAGACCAACTCTATTAATTAAAGATGGTAAATGGGCTTGAACCGGCCCAATGGACTTGGGTCAAACCCAGGTCCATATGAACATCCGGTTCATTTAATTCGTCGTGGTTTCATTATAATCCCGATAAACGATCAGATCGGACCGATCGACTCAGTTTCCAAAACTGTGTATTATGATGTGAAAACATTTTCAGACCACCTAGTCCAAAATTACAGGTTAGCCCCTCAACTATGGGAAATCGCAATTTGACCCCTGTTGACTTTTAGGAAGTCGCACTCCCAAAAATCCTCCTCCTATGCTCAACACATTGAGTCCAGTTTCCATGCAGGAATCATGAATCCAGTACTTGTGTGACCCTCAATGGTTCAGGGATACAGCTAGCCGTGGGCCCACAACCATTGTGACACCGAAATCATAATTTCGGACTTGCCCATCGGATCATGGTAAAGCGCCTAGCAACATCGCCCCATGATCCCCTAGGTATCACTGATAGTGTCTGCAAGAACCAGTTGGTCGTGGTTAGCGTACAGTACGTTCCTTTCAACACATATATCCCGATCAGATCAACGACCATTGGGAAATCGAGAGTCGCTAAAGATCCGATAACTATGCATACATCTTGGAGATCGAATAGTGACATCGCGAGTGTTACTAGGTAAACCCATTTACCTGAAACACATCCAGTACTCTGGCCAGAGATTTATACACTATTATCCCCTCAGATAGCATAGGATATCCACGCATGAAAGCGAGCGGTGAATCCTCGACAACGAAGCATCGACTCCTACATGCATCGGGACCTCACCCAATCCCGCCACCTAACGACCCCAAGTGAGTCGGCAAATGGGTCAAAGTGAGGCGCCTATCATGTAGAGTCTCAATGATGTTTCGAGTAGTGAGGACTAATCAGTACAACCAAGACCTCGGACTTATCCACTCGACAAATGGTAACCACTTGGAAAGTCCGAATGAGGGTAGTTCGATAGATCACCATGTCACTATCCATCTGCATGCTCAGAACATCACAATGCTCCCTACAAATGAAACATGGTACTTCACATCGCAGATTCTAGTCTCAAGCTCGGGCGGCCTTATCCTCATTTTGACGGCCCAATCGACTAGGAACGAATTCAGAATACACAGTGACTATTAGATGTGTTTCATGATAGCCATCATATCCACTATCACATCTAACATACACTATTGTGCATTCTAGGTCTTTATCCAACACAATTGTTCACATTATGATCACAATGAAAATAAAGAATGCCATAACTAAATGCGTATTTCATAAATAAAGATTGTCATATACAAGAGTCTATAGAACCCACACGCCATAAGTTGGCTAGTTGGGCATCTACTCTAACACATCTTTGGGTTGTCCTTCTCGAATCTGATCTATCAGGTTTGACCTTATAGAGAGATCTGCAAAAACCATAGTACTACCGCTGGGCACTACTTCTATTCCCGACTTTTCAATATCATAAGCCAATGGTCTCTGGACAAAAATCTGAGCTAAACCAACAGACTTCCTACTCAATACATCTGCCACCACATTGGCTTTTCCTGGGTGATAACTGATCATACAATCGTAATCTTTAACCAGCTCTAGCCATCTCCTCTGCCTCATATTCAATTCCTTCTGAGTGAAGAAATACTTGAGGCTCTTATGATCAGTGAATATTTCACACTTCTCCCCATAGAGATAATGTCTCCAAATCTTAAGGGCAAAGACAGCAGCTACAAGTTCTAAATCATGCGTAGGATAAATCTTCTCATGATTCTTAAGTTGTCTGGAAGCATAGGAAATCACTCTTCGGTCTTGCATCAATATAGCACCTAGACCCATCTTAGATGCATCTGTATAAATAACAAACTTTCCTTGATCAGATGGCATAACTAACACAGGGGCTGCTATCAGCGCATGCTTCAAATTGTCAAAGTTGTTTTGACATTCTGGGGTCCATTCATACTTAACCAGCTTTCTTGTCAATGAGGTCAAGGGAACAGCTATCTTAGAAAATCCTTGGATAAATCGTCAGTAATATCCATCTAATCCCAAGAAACTCCTTATCTCTGAAATAGATCTTGGTACTGTCCAGTCTCAAAGAGCTTCTACCTTGGCTGGGTCAACTTCCAATCCTTCCTTAGATATAATTTATCCTAAGAATGCTACTTTCTTCAACCAGAAGTCACACTTGCTGAACTTAGCAAACAATACTCTTCAAAACTTGAAGCACTGTCCTCAAATGATCTACATGCTCAAATCTGGTCATAGAATATACTAAAATATCATCTATGAACACAACTATAAACTGATCCAAAAATGGTTGGAAAACTCTGTTCATTAAATCCTTGAAAGATGATGGAGCATTCGTAAGTCCAAAAGGCATTACTAAGAACTACATAGTGACCATAACGAGTTTTGAAGGCTGTCTTATAGACATCTGTCACACTTGCTGAACTTAGCAAACAATACTCTTCAAAACTTGAAGCACTGTCCTCAAATGATCTACATGCTCAAATCTGGTCATAGAATATACTAAAATATCATCTATGAACACAACTATAAACTGATCCAAAAATGGTTGGAAAACTCTGTTCATTAAATCCTTGAAAGATGATGGAGCATTCGTAAGTCCAAAAGGCATTACTAAGAACTCATAGTGACCATAACGAGTTTTGAAGGCTGTCTTATAGACATCTGATGGCTTGATCTTTAACTGGTGGTAATCAGACCTCAAATCAATCTTAGAAAAGACTATTGATCCTTTCAACTGGTCGAAAAGATCTTCAATTCTAGGAAGGGGATATTTATTCTTAATCGTCAGCTTATTCAGCTCTCTATAATCTATACACAACCTCAAACTTCCATCCTTCTTCTTAACGAAAAGAACAGGGGATCCCTAGGGGGAAGTACTTGGTCTAATAAATGCCTTGTCTAACAAATCTTGTATCTATTCTTTTAATTCCTTCATCTCTGATGGACATACAAGGAAGGTGGTCTAGAAATTGTAGCAGCTCCTGGAACTAAGTCAATCAAAAATTCCAGTTCTATATCTGGTAGTAGTCCATGAATATCCTCTGGAAAAACTTCGGGAAACTCATTCAACACCTCCACAGCTGAAAGTTGGGGCTTACTATCCGTTGCTGAAGACGACAAGCTTGTAAAAAATCCTACCCCTCCTGTGAGACCTAGAATTTGTATTAAGGATTAATTGTTGAATTAATCGGGTTTTAGTGATTTATGGTGATTCATATTTCATTTTGAATGTTTGGGTTGCATTTTCGGGTCGGAAATCGCATTTGGAACAATTCTAGAAATTTTGAGATTTTCGAAATTTTGGTGAAATCTGGTAACAGATTTCATGACGTCAGCATCGTGTGTTAACGTTTCGTTGATGACGTAAGAGATGCTGGTTTGAGAGGTCTGTTGGTGTTTGCATGAGATCTGTTCAATTTCCTGGTGAAAGATGGACACTTGTTGTACGGTGTGTTGTGTAGCGTAGGTGAGATCTGTTGTATTGCGGGTTTATGTATTGGCCTCTAAACGCCGCCGTTTTAATAAGTTGCTACGCTGTCGTTTTTTTGAGATCTGGACGTCCTGTATAGGAGATATCTGTGCGCTATATTGTGTGAAGTATGCTCGCGCGTTTTATGTATTCCTTTACATCGTCATTTTGGGTTTAGCGCTGAGATCTGTTTGTGAGATTTGTTTTGATTGGTGCGACGTCGTTTAGTGATCGCTAGAGGAGAGACCTGTTTTGTTAGTAGCGTTCGATTAACCAGATTTCAGCGCCTGTCTTAACAACCAGATTTCACCGTAGTTTTGCCCAAGATTAGCGACCAGCTTTTAGCGTGTTTTGCTTCCAGATTTCACCGCGGCTTTGTTTGAGCGTTGTGTTTAATTTCCAGATTTCAGCGTTCATGGATTGAACAAAACAGATTTCACCGTGGTTTTTATGCAAAGTAGCGCATGCTTTGGTTGGTGGAGAAAGCTGTTTCTGTCGGTGGAATTATTGAGCAGATCCCTCGCGCCTTTAAATACGAAGCATTGGCTTCGTTGTTTTCTCACCAGATCCCATACTTAGCAATTTCTCTCAACCTTCGTTCTCTATTTCTCAAACCCTTGGCACTGTTCACCGTGAGCTTTCAGGTGACTTTCCCATCGTTTCCGGCCACCATTTTTCACGTTCGAGGTAGCTTTGGACTCCTCTTGGAGAGCTCTTTAAGCTTGTACCCATTTTGGAAGCTATAGTTGGCTGAATCGAAAGCACGAAGTTGCTGTTGTTATTCGCGCGTTGCGTGGTTGCAGGTAGCCTTTCGATTTTACGTTGGGATCTTGTTCTTGGCGTTGTTTTAAGCTTCTTGTTAGTTGGTTGGGTATGGTTGAAGGCTGGTTTGTGTTTATAAATTTCCAGCCGTGAATTGTAGTGGTTGGCCGTGAGATTGGTTGCATTTCTTCTGTGTACCGTGTATTTTGACAGATTGTGCAGGCTGTGACTTGCTACGTTCCTTGAGTGAATTAAGGTACGGATTGAGCTTATAATTACAGCAAGGTGATGGCTTGAATTAATTGTGAGATGGCTTGCTTGCTAGTGTGTTTAATTGCCTGTTGAGGCTGCCGATTTATGAGATGGACGTGTGATATGTGTTATGTACTTGCTGATGTTTCTATTTCTTTCGCATATGTTGATATGCTTCTTATTCCAGCATGTGCATACACGCATTTGCATCTCATTCCAGCTTTATTGCCATCGTATCGTTGTTCTTGCTTTGTTTCTTACCAGGATGCGAGGGAGAGCAGGAATACCGCACTCTCATCTTCCCTGTGGGGTTATGTTAGCCCCTATGCGCCGAGTGGTTAACTATCATAGTTCATAGGTTGGGCAACCGCAGGTCGAGTTTTTTGATGCATCTGGTATTCGGGTGTTGTGTCCCAGCGAGTGGCTCATTAACACACTTGGAACACACCCAGTGGCCACCGTTGTTACAGATTCAGTTGAGATGTGCATTCTGTTCCTTGAATTCCTTTTCGATTGGAGTCATTCGTTGTTGTCCAGCATTTCATGCATAGCATCTACATTTTATTCTTGCTGTTTACTGCTGATTTATAGTTTCTCTTCGTACTGGGGTTTGACCCCATGTCCCTCTGGGGCTTTGTTGTTTGTTGCCTGTTGTGTTGTCCAGGTCATAAAGCTGGTCGAGGAGCTAACCCAGCTGGCGGTGCCCCAGGAGGTGGTTGAGTGTCCCAGTAGCGTATAGAATATATGTATGTATCAGTCTAGTAGCCGGGAGATGCCCTGTGATTCGTTGTTGTATTCTGATGTGGAGTCTGATACGTTAATTTGTATTGATGCTATACTTGCTTTTGTTGGTTTGTAAACTGGGAACTTATTTTAAGTATCGTCCTATTTTAAATTATGTGTTTTAAACCGTCGGGCCTAAAAGCGAAAATTTTACCCACTTTTTGATAAGCTTCCGCATGTGTTTGGGTTTTTACTCGGTTGTGAGCACGAGGCC
>KQ999309.1:7231-69287 GCA_001598015.1 Dorcoceras hygrometricum | reverse complement strand
TTATTCTATCTGCTGTGAGATCTTACCTCTAGGCTTGTTTAGATACCGTCGAGACGAGGAGGAGGTAGGATGACTAGACGTTCCGCGGAGGGGTCTAGGGCAGGTAGCGATGACGATGCTCATGTTGAGGATGTCACTAGGCAGATAGGTGAGATGGAGTTGGTCTTAGCCCGATTTCAGCGGACTAACCCACCGATGTTTGCCGGTGCTGAGGGTGGTGCTAGGGCCGAGGCGTGGCTCGTTCAGATGGAGGAATTATTCGATACCTTAGAGTACGCTCCTGAAAAGAGACTGAAGTTGGCAGTGCTGCAGTTGAGGGATGACGCGCGGCGCTGGTGGAGAGGCACTTATAGGATGCTTCGAGATAGTGGGATGGTGCTCACCTGGGATGGTTTCTGTGAGGCTTTTCGACAGGAATATACCCCGGAGTCCTACTTCGCTAGCCAAGAGCGTGAGTTTGATAATTTGAAGCAGGGTGATATGCATGTGGCCGAGTACACGAGGCGGTTTTCTGCACTTTTGGTGTACATGCCAGCTGTGGCGAATGAAGAGCGAACGAAGAGGAACAAGTTCTTGAAAGGGTTGAGACCTGATCTTTACCGGATGGTGCTGTCTGGGTCCCCAGCGACCTTCATTGAAGCTGTGAACAATGCGGTTGATATTGAGGAGAGTTTGATGGATCCCGAGGCTCCAGTGCATCAGACGACTGCGCGTGCTTCTCAGCCATCTCAGGCGGTGTCGCAGTCGTATCAATCTCCTCAGGGGTCACAGCTGTCGAGTCGCCAGTAGTTCCGACCACGAGGGAAGCAATTCAAGAAGAAGGGCCATTCGAGTTCCTCTGGTTCCGTGAGCTCTGGTTCTGGCAGTGGTTCAGGTAGTGGTTCTGGCGGCGGATTTTGTAGTCAGTGCGGTGGGAGACATGAGGCTTCGCAGTGTCGTGGAGTTAGAGGACTCTGCCATCTTTGTGGTCAGCCGGGACATTTCGCTACAGCGTGTCCTTCGATTGGAGGGCTGTCTACTGGTCAGTCACAGCAGGGTTCCGCTAGTGGTTCTTCTCAGCGACAGCAGCCTTTTGCTAAGTCCCAGTGATCAGGATTTCAGCCTCGTGAGTCGTCTCGCTTTGGAGGACTTTCCCGACCCCCGTTTCAGATTCCCTAGCAGGCGCAGGCGAATGCCTTGACGAAGGATCAGGCCGAGGAGACGCCGGGCATGGTGATTAGAGGTACATTCTCTATTTATGATTATCCTGCGAGAGTCTTGTTTGACACTGGTGCATCACACTCTTTTATATCTGAGATGTTTGTGTTTGAGCGTGGGTTGAGTTCTTCCCCACTGTGTGATGTTGTTTCCGTGTCTACTCCTGCTGGTGTGAATCTGTGGTCTCGAGAGGTAGTGGTAGATTGCCTGATTAGGTTTGATGAGCATGTTTTGGTGACCAATTTGATTGTTTTGGGGATTATAGATTTCGATTGTATCTTGGGAATGGACGTATTATCCAGCTATAAGGCTACTGTTGATTGCTTCCATGGTGTGGTGAGATTTTTCCCTGATACGAGTGAGAGGTGGGATTTCTACGGCACGGATTCGAAGTTGAAGATTCCCCTAGTGTCCGCTATGGAGATGTTTAGCCTGCTATCGCTAGGTAATGCGGGATTCATGATCTACGCACTTGATAGTTCCCAGGAGCAGCGATTAGAGTTGCGTGACATCCCCGTCGTTCGAGAGTTTCCCGACGTGTTTCCATATGTGATTCCTGGATTCACTCCTCGACGTGAGATCGACTTTAGTATCGAGTTGGTGCCCAGTACCGCCCCGATTTCTAGAGCTCCTTACCGGTTGGCGCCCGCAGAGTTGAAAGAGCTGAAGGAGCAGTTGAGTGATCTCTTGGAGAAAGGCTTCATCAGACCGAGCATGTCGCCTTGGGGAGCTCCGATTCCATTTGTGAAAAAGAAAGGATTGATGACTTGTTCGATCAGTTGCAGGGATCGGTTGTTTACTCGAAGATTGACTTGCGCTCTGGTTATCACCAGTTGCGAATTAGAGACGCTGATGTGGCAAAGACAGCCTTCCGAACTCGATATGGGCATTTTGAGTTTCTTGTCATGCCGTTTGGATTGACGAATGCCCCCACTGTCTTTATGGATTTGATGAATCGCGTCTTCAGTGAGTATATCGATCAGTTCGTAATCGTCTTCATAGATGACATCTTGGTGTATTCGAGGAGCAAGAGAGAGCACAAGGAGCATCTGAGACTAGTATTGCAGAGATTGAGAGACTCGCAGCTCTTTACCAAGTTCAGCAAGTGTGAATTTTGGCTTGATAGGATTATCTTCTTGGGTCATGTGATTTCGGCACAAGGAATTTCGGTGGATCCGAGTAAGGTCGAAGCAGTTCTTAACTGGGAGAGACCAAGGAACTTTTCAGAGATCCGTAGTTTCTTGGGGTTGGCCGGCTACTATAGGCGTTTCATTGAGAATTTTTCTTCGATATATGACGCAGTTGACTCAGAAAGATAAGAGATTTGTATGGACTGATGAGTGTGAGTACAATTTTCAGACGCTAAAGGAGAAGTTGACCACTGCTCCTGTCTTGACCCTACCGTCTGGATCTGGAGGTTTCGTGGTGTGCTCCGATGCTTCTCTGAATGGTTTAGGGTGTTTTCAGATGCAGAACGGGTACGTGATTGCGTATGCGTCTCGACAGCTGAAGCCTCACGAGACGAGGTACCCAGTTCATGATTTGGAGTTGGCTGCGATAGTGTTTGCCTTGAAGATTTGGCGGCATTATCTCTATGGTGAAGAATTTGTGGTGTACACCGACCACAAGAGCCTGAAATATATCTTCACGCAGTCAGATTTGAACATGAGGCAGCGACACTAGATGGAATTGCTTAAGGACTTCGATTGTGAGATTCAATATCAGCCTGGGCGTGTGAACTTAGTAGCCGATGCTTTGAGCAGAAAGACCCAGCCTGATATGTTAGCGTCCTTGAGTATTTCGAAAGTTCATGAGGAGTTGAGTACTATTGGTTGGCGATTCCAGTCGGGTGATCAGTATTTCTTCGTTTCTTCTCTTCAGGTGGAACCGTAGATTGTGATGAACATCAGGGAGGCGCAGAGGACCGACCCCTATATCCATGAGTTGAGGATTAAGGCGCGGTCAGGTCTGTCTGATGATTTCTCTGTTGCTTCTGATGGATGTTTGAGGTTCAAAGGGAGATTAGTAGTTCCGAACCTGATTGATTTGAAGGAGACCCTCATGAATGAAGCACATTGTAGTCGGTACAGTGTGCATCCAGGCGAGCGAAAGATGTATCATGCCTTGACGTCTCACTACTGGTGGGCAGGTATGAAGAGCGACATTTCTGCTTTTGTTGTTAGATGTCTGAATTGCCAGCAGGTCAAGGCTGAGAGGATGAGACCTGGTGGTTTGCTGCAGAGCTTGGAGGTGCCCCAATGTTTTCTATCACCCACAGACAGACGGACAGTCTGAGCGGACTATCCAGACTTTAGAAGATATGCTGCGAGCAGTAGTGATGTATTTCAGCGGTGGCTGGCAGGATTCGCTTTCCTTGGTGGAGTTTTCGTATAACAACAGCTACCAAGTCACTATCGGAATTGTTCCGTTTGAGGCATTGTATGGTCGAAAGTGCAGATCCCCGATTTGTTGGGAAGAAGTTGGAGAGAGACAGCTTTCTACACCGGAGTTTGTTTAGCACATGAAGGATCAAATTGACTTGATTCGGAGTAGAATGAAAGCTGCTCAAGACCGTTTCTCTAGCTATGCGAACCGTAGACGTCGACCACTAGAGTTTGAGGTTGGCAATAGAGTATTTTTGAAAGTTTCTCCTTTCAAGAGCGTGATGAGATTCAGATTTAAAGGCAAATTGACTCCCAGATTCGTTGGTCCCTTTGAGATTATCGAGCGGATTGGACAATTGGCTTATAGACTGAGGCTGCCCGAGGAGTTAGCCGCGATGCATGACGTGTTTCATGTGTCAATGTTTAGAAAATATGAGCCGGATCCGTCCCATGTTTTGAGAACTGACGAAGTTGAGCTGGATTCTGCCTTGAGCTATGTCGAATATCCGGTACAGATCTTGGATAGGAAGGAGAAGCAGTTGAGAAACAAGATAATTCCGTTGGTGATGTTCCAATGGAGCAAGCATGGCCGAGAAGAAGCGACCTGGGAAGTTGAGGAGAAGATGAGACAAGATTGGCCTCATCTGTTTGAGCACTGATCGTGCAAAATTCCAGGTAAATTTCTGGTTTTAGCTTTGAATTTGAGTAGCTGCTGGTGTTGATTTGCATGATTGGTTGTTTTCTTCCCTGAGTTTTCCTTTGATTTCGAGGACGAAATCTCTTAAGGTGGGGAGAATGTGAGGATTGAGAATTTAGATTAGTAATTAATTGATTTGATTTGGGATTAATCACGTGAATTTTTGAGGAGATGCGAAAGAAATCTGGTTTCCTGTTGATTCGGAAGTTGTATTAATTTTGGGAATTCAGTCGCAAGAATTTTGGCGTAGTCAACGCGGGTCAACGGCACTGTAGCTACCTGCTGGTGTTGGCATCGGTAGGGTGACGTAGGCGTGACGCGTTGCATCTGCTGGTTTTAGTTCGTTTCGAAGGGTTGCTGCTGGCCGATATTGCTTTTGGCGCGAGAATGATTGAGGAAGCGACACGTGTTGGTCAACGTTTTTGAGTGTTGACTAGGGGATTCGGCAGTTGTGTTAGATAGAAGTGACCAGTTGCTGATAGTAACGCTTACGTGTGCCTTGCGTCATAGTGTGAAACCAGCAGCAGGAGTTTCCCACATGCAACTGCTGGTGTTTGCATGCGTCGTCGTTTTGTGAAAGCGTCTATTACGCATGTGGTAACCAGCTGCTAGAGTTTCCTTGTGCACCTGCTGGTTTTGTAAGTGCATCTACTGGATTTGTTTGTGTAGGCACGGAGACGTCGTTTGATTAAGTTAAAACGCTGCGTTTTGGATGTTGCAGCTGGAACCAGTCGTTGGTTGTTTTGAAGAAGATCTGCTGCCTGCTGGCATAACTCTGCGGCGTCGTTTTGATAAGTTGGAACGGTGTCGTTTTGGAGTGTTTTCTTGCGACTGCTTATTTGGTTGCTACTGTTGGTTTTTAGCGAAAGAAAGAGATGGTATCTGCTGGTAGATACCTGCTGGACTTGTCGACTGAATTGATGATCAGCAGACGTTGAATTTGGGAGATTATTTATAGAAGTGTTGTTCGACACTTAGAATTATTTTTGAACCAGACATTCCTTTTCTCCATTTCCAAACCCTCGAAATAGCTACTGTTCACCGTCATTTTCTATCGCCATTTACCGTCGATTCCAGCCTCTGTTTTTGACGTTCTTGGTGGCGCTGGACTCCTTGAGACTTGCTCTTCCCATTGATACTAGTTTGGAAGCTAGGAGAAACGAGTTGAGAAATCCCGAAGGCCCTGCACGTACGTGATTTGCTGTTGCAGTGAGCAGATTTGATCTTCGGTTTCCTTGTGCTTTTGGTTGAGCATTTCTCGTAGATTTGAGTTTTGTTCTTGTAGTTAATGCGTATGTAGAATTGTAGAACTTGCGTATAGCTTCTGGCCGTAGGATTAGCGTGTGTTTATAGCAGAGTTGAGCTAAGATTTTGAGTACCTGTAACAGATTTCAGCATTCCAGGAAGTCCCTGCTGCGTGAATTGAACCAGGAGAAATCTTGTTGCTTGGCCGTGTGTTGCCGTGACTTTGTTGAGAAATCTGTTAGGTAAATTGAGGAAGAAAGGTACGAATTGAGCAGCACTTACAGCTTGAGCGTGAACATGACTGAATCGATGTTGTGGAATGTGTCGTGTTGCTGTTATGTGTTTACATGGAACAGCTGTTGAATTGATTGAACTCGATATTCTGTTTTCACGTATTATGATTTGTATGCATTGAGCATTGATATTGATTGGCATACATGCATACATATTGGGCTTTGACAGATTTTATTGATGACCCGAGCCACGATGGAGCTGGCCAATAGATGTGTTGTGCACCAGTCCAACGCTATCATCGGAGCGGTGACTACCGGATATGAATGTCTACCGTCGAGCTGTGATGGGCTGACGGGCCCCGATGATCACGGACCGATGATTTCCCGGTTGTTAGACCGTGGTATTGAGGCGACTTGATATGATTTGCCGGTTGATACACTGGCCTAGTTGACCGATTTCCTTTGACAGCCACATGCATTTCATAGCATTGATTGTTAGCATGTTGCATGCGTAGCTGTTTGATAGCTCTTCGTACTGAGGCTTGACCACGTACTTGTTTCTTGCTTTTGTTTTGTTTGGGTCTGTGTTGCCCACTTGCAGGAAATACAGGCAACCAAGCTGGACAGAGTGGAGGTTCAGCTGGTAGATCCCCGCGTCCTTGAGTCCCAGATATAATTATGATATGTATTGAGCCGGGGGATGCCCCGTGTTATCTTGTATTGGTATCTGTACTTGATATGTTAGAGGTTGTTACCTGTTGAATGAGTTTGAGTCAACTCATATTTTAATTATCTATATTTTTAATGTATGATTTGAGTTCAGGCCCATAGTATTTCGAAAAAATTTTAAAGCCCTGATTTTATGCTTCCGTGTTTATGCGCTTATTATGTGTTAATTGTTAGTAATTAGCTTGAGTCCCAGATATAATTATGATATGTATTGAGCCGGGGGATGCCCCGTGTTATCTTGTATTGGTATCTGTACTTGATATGTTAGAGGTTGTTACCTGTTGAATGAGTTTGAGTCAACTCATATTTTAATTATCTATATTTTTAATGTATGATTTGAGTTCAGGCCCATAGTATTTCGAAAAAAATTTTAAGCCCTGATTTTATGCTTCCGTGTTTATGCGCTTATTATGTGTTAATTGTTAGTAATTAGCACGGGGCCTGACACCTTGACCTATCTAAATCTGGCATCTGGAGGTACTCAAAATAACCTCCATCGATTTGATCCAGCTCTCAGCAACTAATGGATCTGTTGTACCACTAAACTCCTTTGGCTTCTGTCTTCTGAATTTTTCTTGGGAATCATCATAGATTGGTCCTCTACTGCTAGATGATTGGCCATTACCTCTGCCGGTTTTCTCTACCAGCAGTCTTAGGAGTTGAGCGATACTAGCATTACTGTCAGGGTTGGTTTCCTCTAAGGGATTACCTCTTCTACCTCTTCCTCTTCCTTACATATTATAATCTATAACCCGTAATCCATCACATATAATTTATCAGAACATGCTAAAAATTTAAAGACAATGCTCTGAAAATAAACTCACAGCTTTGGAGAAACAGTCGATGAAATCTGATCCAACTGATAGTGCATGTGTTTATCTCAGGAACATTGCTCTGATACCACTGTTGTGAGCACCCGATCCCACGGGTTCACGGATTTGGGAATGAATTAAAATTTAAAATGAAAAGAAGGGCTAAACAGAAATTTGTTATAAGCTGTATTTTTTATAAATTAGAAGAATTTCGAAAGACAAACACAAAACTGACAAACAAATACTCTCAGCACCAATTACTGAAATTTTGCGGAAAACAAATTTCATATATAAACAGCAATTGCGATATTACAACGATGAAATCTGATCCAACTGATAGTGCATGTGTTTATCTCAGGAACATTGCTCTGATACCACTGTTGTGAGCACCCGATCCCACGGGTTCACGGATTTGGGAATGAATTAAAATTTAAAATGAAAAGAAGGGCTAAACAGAAATTTGTTATAAGCTGTATTTTTTATAAATTAGAAGAATTTCGAAAGACAAACACAAAACTGACAAACAAATACTCTCAGCACCAATTACTGAAATTTTGCGGAAAACAAATTTCATATATAAACAGCAATTGCGATATTACAACATCTGAAATTCTATATGAATTTACTACTTTTTCAATTGATCTAATACAAATGTCTAAGATAAAAGACAATAACAGCTAAGACACAGGAAAACGCTGTCCATAGATAAACACTTCACCACGCAGCTGTCTCAGCTTCCACCTTCTGGTTGACCCTTAACTGTCTCACCTGCACCATTTTAAAAGCTAATGAGCCTAGGGGCTCAGCAAGTAAAATCTGGATAAGAGAAAAAATCATTTAATGCAGGCAGATATCTGCACATATACAAAACTGAGTTAAAGGAACTTCATTTAAACATAAACATTCTTAAACTTTCTTTCATAAATTTTGTAAGCTTGGATGTGGGGATAATAGCCCAGATCCCTTCGTTTAAATTCTTTAAACTTTCTGATTTATGGCTTAGAAGCTCTCCTTAGGTCCAATGTGCACTTGATCAAATGACTACTGATATCAGTTCTTAGCATATAGCTCTTGTGAAGGGGTATATAGATTCGTCGATCCGTAATCCTGATCCTTCCTATTTGAAGGGGCACACTGGTTCGTCAGCCAGACACTCACCTTTCCTTATGACTGTCTGTAATCTATGCCATAAATCTTTAAAATAACCTTTTGTTCCTTTAAACTCCTTTCTTTCCAAATATTCTTTAAAATCAGCTTTTGAATTCTCACTGGGTTCGCTTCTTTGAAACTTTGCATTCCCATTTTAAAACTTACTGAGTATCTGATTTGACTACTAGAAAGTGATCGCGGAAATAGAAACAGCTTTCTCTAAAAGAAACTGTACTGGAAAACAAAACAGATTTCAACTGTGGAAACAGATCTTACTCTCGAAACAGTATAAACTAACGTCGAACAGATGTGACAAAGAAACTGTATCGTTAGCATGAAACAGAAGTCTGACTAGGAAATTACATTGCTAACCATGCAACAGATGTCGCTGGTAAACTCAGCTGTCAACACAGAAATAGTACTAGGAAAAGAAACAGATGTATCCAACGGAATAGTGTTTAGAAGTAAAACAGATGTGACTAGGTCAAAAATATGTCAATGAAACTAAGTTGGTAAACTCAGCTGTCACTGAATAATCACAAGTTACTCAGCAGTGAAGTATTGTATGCTATGAAATCTAACCAAAAGCTGATGTGTAGCGAAACTACCAGCTGAAATGAAAACTGCTGAATTTAAATATGAAATTCAATTGCTGACGTAAGAACCAAAATCTAAATAAGAACTTGGTGCTGCAACATCACGAACAACATCTACGATACCAGTTCTGCCTATCAAACCAGACTTAGTTTCTGATTCAACTAGCATCTCCGATTACACAGAATCAAATTCAGATGTTACCATTCACCAGAAAGAAGAACATTCATGAACAAACATGACTCAAATCCGAACTCCTCTGTATCTTTAAACATCTTTTCTTAAAACATAATGGAAAACTTGGAAGCGGAAAATATAACTTTAACATACAGGCAAGAAGATCCATAAAATTAAAAAATCAATATATGCTTCAAATGGTGTAGCAAAGGATCAGCTTTTACTTGCCTTTAAAACTCAAGCTTTGCAACGGCAGTAGGTTCCTGCAGAGTTCCTCCTTAGCAATCACGACGAGTTTCTTTGGAAATATTTGAGAGAACACAAAGGAGTTTGCTTCCTGTAAATGAATGAATCTTTTCCTTTGAAAACAAGTATTATATGGGAGGTATTAGTGGCAATCAAGGTGTACTCATCTGTAGCAAAGGATCAGCTTTTACTTGCCTTTAAAACTCAAGCTTTGCAACGGCAGTAGGTTCCTGCAGAGTTCCTCCTTAGCAATCACGACGAGTTTCTTTGGAAATATTTGAGAGAACACAAAGGAGTTTGCTTCCTGTAAATGAATGAATCTTTTCCTTTGAAAACAAGTATTTATATGGGAGGGATTAGTGGCAATCAAGGTGTACTCATCAAGCATGACACACGTTACCTAAGTTATGAAATTTTAGTAAAATTCCTCCCTCAATGTTTTAATTGCAAATCTACCAAACCCTTTTTAAAAGAAATAATTTTGTCCTCCTTAAAATCATTTAAAAAAGTTTCTAAAATCTGCTGTGCATTGCGTTTGGAGTAACCTCAACTTGAACTTGCTGCATCGCTCCTCAGTACTGAAATCAATAAGACCAGCTTTCATAAAATAACTTATGCTAACATTTAAATTTGTCATTTTGACCCTTGAAATAAATAAAATGCATATATGTGATCCTATGGATTTTGAGACGTTACACATTCTCAAGAATATCTCTCAACTGATCCTTGAGTTCTTTCAACTCAGCTGGCGCCAAATGGTACGAAGCTCTAGAAATCGGGGCTATCCCTGGCACCAAGTCGATACTGAAATCGATCTCTCTCCGCGGAGGGAATACTGGAATCACATCTGGAAACTCGTCTGGAAACTCTCGGGCAATTGGAATATCGCTCAACTCCAATCGCGACTCTTGGGAAACATCGAGCGCGTAGATCATAAATCCAGTGTTACCCAGCAACAACAGACTAAACATCTCCATGGCGGACACCAGTGGAATCTTCGAGCGTGAATCAGCACCATAAAAATCCCAATTCTCACCCGACTCGGGGCGAAATCTCACCACCACGGAAACAATCAACAGTAGCCTTGTAACTGGACAATACCTCCATCCCCTAGATGAAATCAAAATCCCTCATCTCCAAAGAGATAAAATTCATCACTACCACATTCTGATCAAACCGAATCACACAGTCCACCATAATCTCACGGGACAACAACCACACACCAGCAGGCGTAGACACAGATACAACATCACACAGTGGGGTAACTCTCAACCCACACTCATGGCAAAACCATGCTGAAACAAAGAAGTGTGATGCTCCTGTATCAAATAAAACTCTCGCAGGAAAATCAAAGATAGAGCATGTAACTGCGATAACTACACTAGGTATCTCATCAGCCTGATCCCTCGACAAGGCATTCACCTGGGCCTGCTGCGGTCCCGGAAACTGAGGTCTCGAAGATCCTCCAAACCTGGAAGGTTCACGGGGTTGGAATCCAGATCGTTGAGTGGGGGCAGGAGGTTGCGGCCTCTGCAAAGAACCACCAGCCGAACCTTGCTGTGAATGAATTGAAGACTGTCCCCTCAACAAAGGACACACTCTCAGAAAGTGTCCAGGCTGCCCATAGTTGTGGCAAGTCCCCTGAACTCCACTACACTGCGACGTCATGTGCTTACCACCGCACTGTCCACAAGACGCTCCTACTGAGCCACTGCCACTAGAGCTCATATAACTAGAGGAACTAGAATTCGACTTCGTCTTAAACTGCTTCCCATGAGGCCTGAACCTCTGACGGTTCGATTGCTGCGAGGTCTGAGGAGACTAGGAAGTATGCGTCCCTTTAGGCGCAGGGTAGTAACCTCGTCCAACTGTCATCGGAACCTACGTCGGTGCATCCAACAAACTCTCTTCAATATCAACTGCTCAATCCACAGCCTCAGCATACATCGATGGGGTTCCAGCCAACACCAGTTGAAACAACTCTGGCCTCAATCACTTAATAAAATTGTTCCTCTTCGTTCGCTCTTGGCTAGCGACATGAGGGACATACGCCAGAAGTGAAGAAAACTGTCTGGCATATTCAGCAACCTTCAAATTCCCTTGCTTCAGGTTGTCAAACTCCCTCTCCCGGTTATTGAAGTACGACTCTGGGGTATACTCCTGTCGGAACGCGGCACTGAAGCTCTCCCAAGAAGCCAAGACTCCAGTCTCTCTCATCACTCTGGAAGTACCCTTCCACCAACGTTGAGCATGCTCCCTCAACTACAAAACGGCCAACTTCAATATCCATGCTACGGTGTACTCCAAAGTATCGAACAAGTTCTCCATATGCTCCAACCTGCCTTCAGACGAAAGACCACCCTCGGCACCAGTGAACGTAGTGGGGATTCGTTCTCTGGAACCTAGCCAACACTAGCTCCATCTCGCCTATCTGTCTCGTCACATCCTCCACCTCTGCCTGTCTCTCTCTACGACGCAAAGGTATATTCTGCTGAACATACTCATCGCTCTCCGAGGCCCTAGACTCCTCAGCGGTACGTCTAGCAGTCCTACATCTACCTCTCCTCGGAGGCATCTCTAAAAGACACTCAGGGTAAGGACTAACAACAGATGAATCACAGAAGCATGTCATATAATCACATAAGCCACATAGTAAATAAAAATCAAATCCAAACTCTGTGCCTAGACTCGAGTGAGATAGAAAAGAAAGCGAGCTTATCCCAGTTTAAGCTCTGTTACCAAAATGTCAGGCCCCATGGTAATCAACAGGGATTAACAATACAATTAAGCACATAATCACGGAAGCATAAAAATATGGCTTAAAAATATTTCAAATGTTTGGCCTGAACAATAAAACAGTCATTCAAAATATTCATACTTAAAATAAGATTTACTCAAATCCACATCTCAAACAGGTAGTCAAATAAACTCAAATTACAGATCCCCAAAATACATAGAAACTCAGGGCATTCCCTGGTTCGATACATTAATACAAATAAACTGGGACTCAACCAAACGGGGATCTACTAGCTGAAGCACAACTCTGCCCAGCCAGATTAACTGCAGCTCCTGCATTGGGCAACATAGGCCCTAGAACACAAAAGCAGGAAAATAAATACGAGGTCAAACCTCAGTACGAAGAGCACTAAGACAACAGCAAATCATAAACATGCAGTATCTTAAAACATGAAATGCATGAGGGCTGTCAAATAATCGGTAATCTAGGCCAACAAGTCAGCTAGAAATAACACGAGAGCCTCTATACCACGCACATCCAATCAGCCGGGGAAATCATCGGTCCGTGATATTCAGGTCTGGCCACTCAAATTAACCATCACAGCTCGGTGGTATTCAAACGCGACGAGTCTGTCGGTCACCACTCCGATGATAGCATTGTACCTTTCAGGAGCGACACATCTGTCGTCCGGTCACAATGTGGATCTCAATCGGTAATCAATCAAATCTCAGGCTCAAGATGTATGCACGAATGCCATTAAATTCAAATCTGATTTCAGCATGCATAATTCACGTAAACAGAACATATAATTCAACCATTGAGCCAAATATGTTCACCTAAAGCACGAGATTTACAGAATACAAATCATGCCTCAAAATACTAACACGCTTATGCCCAAAGATGTTAACAGAAGCTCAATTTTTACCTCAAACCTCAGATTCTACCTCAACAGATCTCCCTAGGGCACGGAAAGCTCAACCTGCTCAAGTATGATTCCTCAATGGTCTCGACAACCACAACAGAAACCGCACGGGAGCTCAAATGTAAAGGCCTCTCATAAATTAGTTCAAATCTAAACTCCTACAACTCGCTGCCTACGGTGGGAAACTCAGATCTTGTTCGGCCACTATGCAAGGTTCTAACAGCTAAATCTAGGCTTAGAACGGTAGGAATCACTTACTCAGAAGCTCAGAAGAACTGAAGAACTCTCGGGTTCACTGCGCACAAATTCAGGAACACTGCAAATCCTTCGTGCTCCTCCTATGCGTCGATCTACAACTCTAGACTGGTATCAATCGAAAGAGCTAAGAAAAACGAACCCAGCGCCACCGGTCTTGCTCTAAACAACAGCAGAAATCGATTTCAATCTAACAGAGAAGGGTTCGATGAACAGTAACTATCGAGGGTTTCGAAGAAGACGATAGTAAATATCGGGGTAGAAAATACGCTAAGTGTTAATCAACACTTGTATTTAAATCCTCGAGTCAAAATCTGCTGTGAGCGTCAATCACCGACCTATTCAGATCTTAGCAACAGATCCTAACGCTAAGGCACAAGTCCTCAAATCTGGATCCTACGCTAACTCAAATCTGAGTGTGCTAACTCTACGCGCGCTAACTAATCATGTGAGGATTGAGATTCGACAATTAGTGATTAATCCAGTAATCAGATTTGGTTTGGGATTAGTCACGAGAATTGTGGATTTTTGAATTTCAGATTTGAGAATTTTGTCGAATCTGGTTAGTGGTTTTCAGATTTAACATAGAGCTATTCAGATTTGAGAAGTTGAGTTTGGCGCGAGAAGTGATGCATCATCTTTTTGCAATTTCAGATGTCTCCTTAGTGTGTGGAATCTGTTCAGGGGCATGATCAGATGTTAACGTGGGTCAACGGTGCTGGGTAGCACGTGAGCGTTGATGGGAGAGTTAGCGCAGAGATGCCACGTGTTAGTCAACGTTGCTGAGTTGACCGTTGTTGTGAGTGTTAATCAGATCTGGATGAGTGTGAGAAGCAGTGAGTGTTGGGATCTGTTTCAGATGTGAGGCAGTGCGACATTGTTTTTCTTAGTAAGCGGAAACCCCTGATGCGACGTCGTTTCGATTAGTTGCGCATGATAGAGTTAGCGAGACAGATTTGTGTGAGTGCTGAGGACTCAGATGTGAGTTAGCGTTTGGTTCAGATTTGAGGATTTGTGCCTTAACGCAAGGATCTGATTATGTCGATGATTGATTTTCACTGTAGCATTTGACTTGAGGATTTAAGTATGAGTGTTGATGGATACTTAGCGTATTTTGGTTCAGATTTGAGGATTTGTGCCTTAACGCAAGGATCTGATTATGTCGATGATTGATTTTCACTGTAGCATTTGACTTGAGGATTTAAGTATGAGTGTTGATGGATACTTAGCGTATTTTTCGACCCCGATTTCCCTTTCTTCTTCTTCACAAACCCTCGATAGTTACTGCTCACCGAACCCTTCTCCAGTAGATTGCCGTCGATTTCCGCCGTTGTTTGGGGCAAGATTTGAGGCGCTGAACTCGTCTTACTTAGCTCTTTCAATTGATACCAATCTAGAGTTGTAAATCGACGTGTGGGAGAAGCACGAAGAATCTATGTGTTCGAAGGTTTTCGTGATAGTTGAGCAGAGTGTTCTTCAGTTCCTCTGAGCTTCTGGATTTGAGCTTCTGGGTAGTTCCTGCTGTGTTTGCTGAAACCATCGAGGAAGCAGATTTGATCAGGCTGAGGTTGTCGTGACCTGGTGAGATCAGTTGAGGTAGAATCTGAGGTTTGGGGTACGAATTGAGATTCTGATTACAACTTTGACATAAGCGTGTAATATTTTGGATCATGAATGGTATTTTGTGTATTCTGTGTTTTAAGTGAAACAGATTTGGTTCATTGCTTGAATTTATGTTCTGTTTTACGTGAATCATGCATGTGGAAATCGGATATGAATTTCTTGGCATACATGCATACATATTGAGCCTGTTGATCTATTGAAACATGAATGAGAGCCACGTTGTGATCGGCAGATAGATATGTCGTGCCTGAAAGGTCCAATGCTAACATCGAAGTGTTGACCGACTGATTTGTCAAGTCTGAATACCACCGAGTTGTCATGGTTAATTGAGTGGCCAGACCTGAATATCACGAACCGATGATTTCCATCGGCTGATTGGCTGTGCGTGGTATAGAGGCTCGCCTTTGTATTGCCAGCTGACTCGTTGGCCTAGATGAACGATCCTTTGACAGCCCTCATGCATTCATGTTTTGATTTACTACATGTTTATGAGTTGTTGTTGTCTTAGTGCTCTTCGTACTGAGTTTTGACCTCGTATTTTATTTTCCTGCTTCTGTGTCTTGGGTCTGTGTTACCCATTGTAGGAGTAGCAGGAAATCTGGCTGGGCAGAGTGGAGCTTCAGCTAGTATATCCCCGTTTGGTTGAGTCCCAGTTTATTTATGTTATGTATCGAACCATGGGATGCCCTGAGTTTTTATGTATTTTGGGGATCTGCTATTTTAGTTTATTTGATTACCTGTTGTTGATTGGATTTGGATTTAAATCCTATTTTGAGTATGTATATTTTGAATGAATTTTTTAATGTTCAGGACCAAATATTTGAAAAATTTTTAAGCCCTATTTTATGCTTCCGCGATTATGTGCTTAATTGTGCTGTTAATCTTTGTGGTTTAGCACGGGGCCTGACAAATCAAAACGGCGTCGCACTAGCTTACTTCTGAAACAAATTCCAGCGCTCATATCTGCTCACATTCACTCGGATCTGAGTAACCCTAACAATACCGGTCAACTCAGAAACGTTGACTAACACGTGTCCTCTCCTTGTTGACTCTCGCATCTACGTTCGCTCGCTACATGGATATCACCAGCTAGCGCCGCATCTGAGTACTCGCACCTGAAAACTCGCTAAGTCCTGCGCAAGAATTCTGCTGGCCTATCTTCCTCCAGCGATAGAACCCCACATCTGAATACTTGTTAGAGTCATATCCTGATAGAGAAACTCAACGAATCAACTCCAAATTCGACACAGATTTCACTCGATGGTGACATCAACTCAAAGCTAATCATATCTACGTCACAACTGGAAAATCACCAACCAGATTTGGCCAAAATCCTCAAACCAAAAATTTAAAAATCACTACTCTCGTGATTAATCTTTAACTTAATCTGATTAATCACTAATTACCAAATCTCAGTCCTCACGATTGAGATGCAGTGCAGAGAGGCACAACAAAATACAGAAAGGTGCATAGTTGAGATCTCATACACTCGGGTTACAGCTGTTGTACAAGTTTGTCCAGAGCCCAGGTGTGAGCTGGTGCAAAGGCCGAGAGCTTCAATGAGGAATCAATAGTCGACTGCACAAACCAGGGAAGAAAACAGAATATATCAGCTTGTAGAAGCACTTCCCAGTGTGTGAGAAAAAATAACCAAAGAGTGAGCTTGCACTGTAAATCTTCTCACACACAGATTCACTCACATATGAGAGTTGAGAGCTTTATTGTTTGAGTGGATCACAAACACAAACTATCATTGTAGTCTTTCTCACTGAGATGTAAAAGAAGTTTGGTTAGACAAACAGATTGCGGGCTGGTGTGCACTGGTGGCTAGGAGTTCTTGAAACTTGTGGGCTATCGGATCGGGTTATAGTAGAAGCTGTTGTATCAAATATTTTAGTAGATCCTTCCCGTGTGAAAGAAGGGGAGACGTAGAGGATTTAGCTCCGAAATTCCATAAACAAATTGTAGATTATTTCTTTACAGCTTTCTGCATACAACATTCACGCATTCATAATCTTAAAACTGGTTAAATAAGCTTTCAATTTTCAGAGATTAGTTAAGGTTGTTTCCATATGATTTATTTCATACCTGATCTACTTCTTGGTGCACTAACCTTTCAAGAACACTGAGCTATTGCATCTCAAGTTTTAATAGATCGGATCACACGCGATCTGGACCAGCTCGCAGAGCTGCTGGTCCAGCTCTGCCGCAATCCGGTCTCCCTTTTATGTGATTCCTGTTATAAAATAATTTTAAATGCATGTAAACTGGGTTCTGGGTGGTTTTTGATCATATCAATTGGTATCAGAGCAGGTTGTTCTTTAAAGTGCATTTTAAATTGAAATTTTTTTAACGGTTTTAAAATGTTCTCAGCTCTGATAGTCATTTTTCTGTGAAAGTTCTGTGCTACAAAATAGTTTTAAAGATTTTAAATCTCACTCTATAAAGATAGGGGTAGTAATGATTTTTTAATAGCAGGGCACTGGACCAAGAGTGAAAGATGCATTAATATCTCTTTTGTCGAGTTGAAAGATTGCACGAGATTTGTGGTTTCCAAGACCTCTTACTTTTTTATGTGCTGAAATAATAGCGCATATGACGGAGTTCTAGAGATCGAAGAGATTATGTGAATTCTGTTATAATTTATCTTCCAATCTGAATGGTTGAGCATTATTCAGTAGCATAGAATTTTTTTTCAAATCTCATATCATGCATCTGTGTTCGCAAACGGTCGTCCCTTGAAAATGGTTTATTTCCGAAAACATAAAATTACCCCGTGATCTGTTAAGTGAGAGCTTTGTTTTAAATATTTATGGGGAGACAAGATTTCCAAACCGTTTTTGATTCCACAAAAAGAGGGAGAAATATTTGTAAACTTTTATTTGTGCTTGTTATTTATTCAGGTTTTGTGTAAATCAAAAAGGTGGATATTGTTGGATCTATATTGACAGATAGAATCTTAATTTTGAGATACACAAAACCTATTGTTATGTTTCTAACAGTTTAAATCAAATGCGCAGATAAGATGAACCAGATCATACAGCCAAGCTGGTCAGCAGAAGACAAGCAGAACAGCCAAGATGGTCAACAGAACAGCCAAGGTGGCAGCATAAGACCAGAAGACACCCAAGCTGGTTCACCAGCTTGGAGCAAGAGGAGTCTGGGCAGAATAGTCTACTGAAGAAGCAGATCAGCTCAAGCAGAACAGCGTTCAGCTCAGATATTAAGTGCAGCGCAGTTTTCAGCTACCGTATGTAGAGCAAGGGAAGAAAACAGCTCAAAGAATAAAACAGCTGGGGGAAGAAAACATCTCAGAGACCAGCTGAGGGAAGAAAGCAGCTCAGTGAATAAACCAGCTCAGATCAGACCATCTCGGAGCAAAGCAGTTTGAACATAAGTATTGAGAAGACTGTTCAAACTGATTTGCTGTATTGTCAAATATCAGGTACAAAATTCAAATGTTCAAATTCAGCAATGGCTGTAGATCGTTTAATAGCAGAGAGCTCAAAGTCAACAAAGCCTACAAATGCATTTAATTATAAAGGACACAAGGTACAACTGTGAACACCCGAACCCACGGGGTCACTAATTTGAGGTGAATTAAAAAAATTTAAAATAAAAAGAAGGGCTAAACGGAAATTCATTATAAGATGTATTTCTTATAACTTAGAAAGATTTTGAAACACAACACAAAACTGACATACAAACGTTCGGCGCCAAGTACTGAAATTTTGCAGAAAACAGATTTCATATATATACTGCAAAAGCGATATTACAACATCTGAAATTCTATATGAATTTACTACTGTTGCAGTAGATCTAATACAGATGTCTATGACAAAATACTACAACAGCTAAGACACGGAACACGCTGCCCATAGATAAACACTTCACCACACAGCTGTCTCAGCTTCCACCTTCCGTTTTTCTCTTAACTGTCTCACCTGCACCATTTTAAAAGCTAATGAGCCTAGGGGCTCAGCAAGTAAAATCTGAATAATAGCAAAGTCATTTAACGCAGGTAGACATCTTAACATTTACATAACTGAGTTTAAAGGAACATCATTAAAACATAAGCATTCTTTCGTAAACTTCTTAAACTTTCTTTAATTACTTTCGTAAGCTTTGATGCGGGGACAATAACCCAGATCCCTTCGTTTAAATTCTTAAACTTTCTGATTATGGATTAGAAGCTCTCCTTAGGTCCGTTATGCACTTGATCAAATGACTACTGATATCAGTTCTTAGCATAAAGCTCATTGTGAAGGGGTATACAGATCCGTCAATCCGTAATCCTGATCCTTCCTGCTGTTGAATGGGCACACTGGTTCGTCGGCCAGGAACTCACCCTTCCATATGACCGTCTGTTATCTATGCCATAAATCCTTTAAGATAAACTTTCGTTCCTTAAACTCATTTCTTTCGAAATCATCTTTGAAATCTCCTTTTAAATCTCACTGGGTTCGCTTCTTTTAAAACTTGCTTCCCATTTTAAAACTTACTGAGTATCAGATTTGACTATAGGAAAATGATCGCTGAAATGCGAACAGATTTCTCTAAAGGAACTGTACTGGAAAGCAAAACAGATCTCGCTTATGAAAATAGATTTCTCATTTGGAACATAACGCTGAACAGATGTGACAACAAGGAACAGTACTGTTAGCGTGAAACAGATCTGACCATGGAAATACATTGCTAACAATAAAACAAACAGATTTCGTTGGTCAAATCAGATGTTAACGCAGGAATAGTGTTTTTGGAATATGTCACTGGTCAAATCAGATGTCAACACAACTAAGTTGGTCAACTCAGATGTCAATTAATAATCGCAAGCGACTCAGCAGTGAAGTATTTACTACTGTGAAATCTGACCAAAATCTAAGGTGTAGCGAAAACATCAGTTGAAATGAAAACTGCTGATTTAAACATGACTGCTGATTTAAACATGAGATTTAATCTCTAACATAGGAAACAAAGTCTGAATAAGAACTTGGTGATGTTAAATCATGAGATTTAATCGCTAACATAGGAAACAAAGTCTGAATAAGAACTTGGTGCTGCAACATCACAAACGACATCTACGATACCAGTTTTTGCCTATCAAACCAGACTTAGCTTCTGATTCGACTAGCATCACCGATTACTTAGAGTCAAATTCAGATATTACCATTAAACAGAAAGAAGAACATTCATGAACATACATAACTCAAATTTGAACTCCTCAGTACCATTAAACATTTTCAATCTTTCTTAAAATATTCTGGAAAACTTTGGAAGCGGAAAACATATCTTTTGAACCCAATATTTCTTTCTTTAAACATACGTAAATATTCTTTGAACATACGTAAACATGAAATTAAACATATCTTTAACATACAGGCAAGCAGATCCATAAAATGAGAAAATCAATATATGCTTCAAATGGTGTAGCAAATGATCAGCTTTTACTTGCCTTTGAACTTCGAGCTTTGCAACGGCAGTAGTTTTCTGCAGAGTTCCACCTCAAGAAATCACAAGCGAGTTTCTTTGGAAATATTTGAGAGAACACAAAAGAGTTTGCTTTCTTTAAATGAAATGAATCTTTTCCTTCAAAAACAGGTATTTGTATGGGAGGGATTAGTGGCAAGCAAGGTGTATTCATCAAGCATGACACACCTTACTTAAAGTTATGAATTTTAATAAATGTCCCTCTCAATATTCAATTTGCAAATCTACCATACCCTTTTTATAGAAATTATTTTGTCCTCCTAAAAATCATTTAAACAGATTTCTACAATTTGCTCGTGTATCACACTTGGAGTAACCTCCACTGGAACTTTCTTCGTCGCACCTCATTACTGACATCAGTAAAATAAACTTTCATAAAATAGTTTATGCTAACTTTTAAATTGTCATTTTGACCCTTGAAAAAAAATAAGATTGAAACATGTGGTCCTGTGGATTTTGGGGCGTTACAACTCTACCCTCCTTATTGAAATTTCGCCCTCGAAATTTAATTACCAAATAGATATGGGTAAAGGTTAAGCATATCAGCTTCTATCTCCGATGTAGCTTCTCGCTCCGACTGGTTAGACCATTGTATCTTAACCATAGGAATACTACAGTTTCTTAACTTTCTAACTTCTCGAAGAATAATCTTCTCTGGTCTCTCTTCGTAACTTCAATCTTGTGCTAACTGAATTGGCTCATGGCTTAGCACATGCGAAGGGTTATGAATATACTTCCTCAAAACTGAAACATGAAAAACGCTATGCACTGCTGACAGTTTCGGGGCAGTGCTAATCGATAAGCTAGCATTCCTATTCTTTCTAAAATCTCATACGGTCCAATATATCTTGGACTCAGCTTTCCTTTCTTCCCAAAACGCATTACTCCTTTCATTGGAGAAATTATCAAAAATACATGATCACCGATTTCAAAACTCAGATCTCTTCTCCTATTATCTACGTAACTCTTCTGCCGACTTTTAGCATCTTTCATTCGTTCTCTTATCTTCCTAACAGCTTCTGCTGTTTTCTCTACTACATCTGGTCCTAAACCATCTCTTTCGCCAACTTCATCCCAATGAAGAGGTGTTCTACATTTGCGACCATAGAGAGCTTCATATGGAGCCATCTGGATAGATGCTTGAAAACTGTTATTGTACGCAAATTCTACCAATGGTTGCTTTAAATCCCTTCCTTCTTAAAAATCCACAATACATGCTCTGAGCAAATCTTCTAAAATCTGAATCACCCTTTCTAGTTGACCATCTGTCTGGGGGTGAAAGGCTGTGCTAAAGGTCAACTTTGTACCCATAGCTCTATGCAAACTCTTCCAGAAAGCTGAGGTAAACTTCGGATCTCTATCCGATACTATGGAAACTGGAACACCATGAGCCTCACTATTTCCTTGACATACAAATCTGCATACCTGCTCACGTCGTATGTTGTCTTGACCGGTAAGAAGTGAGCAGACTTAGTGAGTCAATCTATTATAACCCAAATAGAGTTATATCCTTGAACATTCTTGGGTAGACCAACTACAAAGTCCATAGCTATACACTCCCACTTCCATTCTGGAATAGGCAGTGGCTTCAATAATCCTGCTGGTCTTCGGTGTTCATCTTTCACCAATTGACAAGTCAAACACTCAGAGACAAATCTGGCAATGTCTCGCTTCATTCCTGGCCACCAGTACAATTTTTGGAGGTCCTTATACATATTAGTACTCCCTGGATGTACAGAATATGGGGCTGTATGAGCCTCTGTCATGAGATCTGTTCTCAACGTATCTACCTGAGGCACCCAGATCCTGCCATGAAATCTAACCACTCCTTCTGAAAAGTAGAGGTTGCTGCCTCTTTCTCTATCTTGTTTAACCCATTTCTGAAGTTGCTCATCTTTGGGTTGTCCCTCTCGAATCTGGTCTAATAGATTTGACCTTATAGAGAGATCTGCCAAAACCACAGTACTATCACTGGGCACTAATTCTATTCCAGAATTCTCAATATCATACGCCAATGGTCTCTGGACCAAAAGCTGAGCTAATCCAACATATTTCCTACTCAAGGCATCTGCCACCACATTGGCTTTTCCTGGATGATAACTGATTGTGCAATCGTAATCCTTTACCAACTCTAGCCATCTTCTCTGCCTCATATTCAATTCCTTCTGGGTGAAGAAATACTTGAGACTCTTATGGTCAGTGAATATTTCACACTTCTCCCCATAGAGATAATGTCTCCAAATCTTAAGGGCAAAAACTACAGCTGCCAACTCTAGGTCATGCGTAGGATAATTCTTCTCATGATCCTTAAGTTTTCTAGAAGCATAGGAAATCACTCTCCGGTTCTGCATCAGCACAACACCTAAACCCATATTTGACGCATCTGTATAGATGACAAACTTTCTTTGATCAGATGGCATGGTTAGCACAGGGGCTTCTACCAGCGCTTGCTTCAAATTGTCAAAGCTGATTTGACATTCTGGAGTCCATTCATACTTAACCAGCTTTCTTGTCAATGAGGTCAAAGGAATAGCTATCTTAGAGAATCCTTGGATAAATCGCCTATATCCGGCTAAACCCAAGAAACTCCTTATCTCTGAAACAGATCTCTGACTAGCCAGTCATGAACAGCTTCTACTTTAGCTTGGTCAACTTTCAATCCATCCTTAGATATAATATTACCTAAGAATGCTACTTTCTCCAACCAGAAGTCGCACTTGCTGAATTTAGCAAACAACTTCTTATTCTTCAATACTTGAAGCACAGTCCTCAAATGGTCGACGTGCTCAAATTTGGTCTTAGAATACACTAAGATATCATACATGAACACTACTACGAATTGGTCCAGGAATGGTTGGAAACTCTATTCATTAAATCCATGAAAGCTGATGGAGCATTCGTAAGTCCAAAAGGCATTACTAAGAACTCATAGTGATCATAACGAGTTCTGAAGGCTGTATTATAGATATCTGATGCCTTAATCTTTAACTGATTGTAACCAGATCTCAAGTCAATCTTATAAAAGACTACTGATCCTTTCAACTGGTCAAAAAGATTCTCAATTCTAGGAAAGGGATATTTATTCTCAATCGTTAGCTTATTCAATTCTCTATAATCTATACATAACCTCAGACTCCCATCTTTCTTCTTAACGAAAAGAACAGGGGCTCCCCAGGGGGACGTACTTGGTCTAATAAATCCCTTATCTAACAGATCTTGTATCTGTTCCTTTAATTCCTTCATCTCTGATGGAGCTAATCGATAGGGTGGTCTAGAAACTGGAGCAGCTCCTGGAACTAAGTCAATCGAAAATTCCAGTTCTCTGTCTGGTGGTAATCCATGGATATTTTCTGGAAAAACCTCGGGAAAATCGCTCACCACCTCCACATCTGAAATTTGGGGCTTACTAATCGTTTCTAAGGACAACAAGCTTGCCAAAAATCCTACCCCTCCTTTCCTCAAACAGCGTTGAGCCTTAAGAGATGATATAATACGGGGAATCCTCCAAACATGATTGGCTTCAAACTTAAATGGATATCCTCTAGGTGGATTAACCACTACTGTTCGAAGCTTAAAATCTATCACTACTCCATACTTAGTAAGCCAGTCTACTCCCAAAATTATATCGAATTCAGGCATTGGTGCCAGGCCTCGTGCTCACAACAGATAAACACATGCGGAAGATATCAAAAAGTGGGTAAAATTTTCGCTTTTAGGCCCAACGGTTTTAAACGTATAATTTTAAATACAAGAATACTTAAAATAAGTTTCCCAATTCATAAAACAACCAACAATAAAGCATACATAATTCAAAACATGTATCAGACTCCCCTACGGGTACAACAACAAAGCGTAGGGCATCCCCCTGGCTAACTGATACATATATATATATATGCTATATGCAACTGGGACACGCTAGCCACCTCCTGGGGCACCACCAGCTGGGTTAAAACCAAGACCAACTGTAGAACCTGGGTTTCCTGAAAACAACGCAACAAAGAAACAAACCAAGCCCCGGAGGGACATGGGGTCAAACCCCAGTACGGAGAGCAACAATATAACAGCAATAAACAGCAATGAATAAAATGCAGATGCTATGCATGAGACGCCGAATAACAACAGAATGCTCGACCCTCGAGGGAGCTAAGGGACTCAAACATAGCTCCAAGAATCATCAACAACATACAGTGGCCACGGGGTGTGTTCACAATGTGGTAGTGAGCCACACGCCATGACACTACACCCACTTACCAGATGTATCAACCAACTCAACCTGCTGTTGCCTCGCCCATGAACTGTGGTAGTTAACCACTCGGCGCATGGTGGCTACGATCCCAGCAGGGATATGAGAGTGCGGTATTGCCGTTCTCCCTCACATTCTGGTAAGAAACAACAACAATACAACAAGGTACAAAGACTACCAAAACTGGAAAGGAATACCATGCGTGTATGCAACATGCTGGAATGCAGGCAGATAACATATGCAACACAGCAATAACACAACAGCATACACAATCCTCAACAGGACACAACCAGCAGGCACGGCCATTCCACATACCAACAACTACATTCATCCAAGCCATAACCTCGCTGTAATATAAGCTCAAATCCGTACCTTATACTAAGCAACAATTAACACTGCGATAAATCCCGAAGACTCTGGTAAAAGCCTGTTAAACACACGGCATACACAACATAAATCTAACGGGTTGCAATTCAAGCTCACGGCTGGGAGTCACACTCAACCAGCTGCTCAATATACCTCAACAATAACACAGAAAGCTTAAAACTATGGCTAGGAACAAGGTCTCACCGAAAACCAGAACGTAGTTCTACCCGATCGACGCAACACTCGAACGGCAGCAACTTCGCGTTCCTCAAATAGCCAATTACAGCTTCTAAAACTGGTATGAAATGGAAGAGCTTCTCGAGAGGAGTCCAACGCTATCTCGCACGAGCAAAACAACCACCGGAAACGCCGGGAAATCGCCGGAAAAGCTCACGGCTGAACAGTGCTCTAGGGTTCGAAGGATAAGGAACGAAAGGCTGGAATTTCTAAGTATGGGAAATGATACCACAAATTCGAAAACCAAGTCTTCCTTAAATAATTCCCACAACTGCTGAAATCTACACAATCAATTTTCCATTTGACAAAATCAGCAGGAACACTACAAACAGCAGACGCAAGGAACCAACTGCTGATTCTCCAACAACGCTACAACAAATCGCAAAGCAAACTACAGCTGGTTCTCAAAACGGCGTCGCACCAACTTACTCAAACGACGTCGCATAGGATACTATTCCAGCAGCTGGGTATCCAGTCGCAAGAACAAAACAATGCAACGCTTCTCTCTGCTGGTTCCAGTAGCAACCTCAAAGCGCAGCGTTGCAACTAACTCAAACGACGTCGCTCCATTGACTTCATCCAGTCGCTAGCTCTCGCGAAATATCAGCAGCAAGCAACAGCGGCGAAACTCACTCGCAGCTGGACTCCCAGTCTCAACAATAAAACGACGACGTTTCCTCTTCGAGCTACAGGAAAGTTGACCCGCGTTGACATCTAATCATGCTGAACAACCAGCAGACACACATACACAAATCCACCAGCTTGTACCAGACGCAACATCCAAACGACGTCGCGCCAACTAAACTAAACGCAGTCGTTTTAGCCCTCAACGCAAATACACTAATGCACCTGCTGATCACAACACGCGCAACCAGACTTCACACAAACGACGGCGTTTCAGGAATCTCGCGCTGAAACACGCTTCTGCTGGATTCATCACCGACCAACTGCTAGCCCACAAAACCAGCTGATACTCGAAAATCTAAAAAACACGAAAACTTCCAGAATTGCTCCAAATGCTATTTCAGACCCGAAAAAGTAAACCAAACTCTCAAACAGAGATTCGACCAACAAAAAACTCCCAAAAACCGATACAATCAACAAAAAATCTCAATACAAATCCAGGTCTCACATTTCTCCCCCACTAAAAAGGATTTCGTCCTCGAAATCACAACAACAACTCTGGAAAACAACACAACAGCAAGCTACTCGACCAACAAAAAACTCCCAAAAACCGATACAATCAACAAAAAAATCTCAATACAAATCCAGGTCTCACATTTCTCCCCCACTAAAAAGGATTTCGTCCTCGAAATCACAACAACAACTCTGGAAAACAACACAACAGCAAGCTACAAACAGAACTCTCCCAACACAAGGGCAAGAGTTCAAGATAACTGAGCAAACACATCACAACAACTAAGGAAGAAAAACAGCAAAACTACAGGCTACTGGAAAATATAACCCAACAGCTACTCAAACAGATGCGGCCACTCGCGTTGCATCTTTTCTTCCAGCTCCCAAGTAGCTTCTTCTCTGCCATGTTTGCTCCACTGCACCATTACTAACGGAATGGTCTTATTCCTCAACTGTTTCTCTTTTCTGCCAAGGATCTGCAAAGGGTATTCCTGATAGCTCAACGACTGATCTAGCTCTACCTCGTCAGTTCCAAGCACATGAGACGGATTTGGCTCGTATTTCCTCAACATGGAAATGTGAAAGACGTCATGCAGAGAAGATAACTCGGACGGCAACAACAGACGATACGCTAAAGGGCCAATCCTCTCGAAAATCTCATACGGACCAACGTAACGATGGGCTAACTTTCCCTTGCTTCCAAAGTGCATTACACTACGAAACGGAGAAACCTTGAGAAATACACGATCACCAACCTGAAATTCAAGTGGTCGACGCCTCTTATTCGCATAACTGGCTTGGCGATCCTGGGCAGCTTTCATCCGCTGTCTAATAAGATCCACGTGATCTTTCATCTGCTGAACAAAGTCAGGGGCAGATAGCTGCTTCTCCCCCACTTCTTCCCAACACACTGGCGATCTGCACTTGCGGCCATACAAAGCCTCGAAAGGCGCCATGCCAATCGTCACTTGGTAGTTGTTATTATACGAAAACTCAACCAAAGACAACGCGTCTTGCCAACTACCTCCGAAATCCAACACAACAGCACGCAACATATCCTCTAACGTCTGGATAGTTCGCTCAGATTGGCCATCTGTCTGGGGATGATACGCGGTACTCATAGCCAATCTAGTGCCCAAAGCTGTCTACAAACTCTTCCAAAACCTTGAAGTAAACCTCGGATCTCGGTCAGACACGATTGAAACAGGCACACCGTTCAATCTAACAACAAAATCAACTTACAGCTTCGCCATCTTCTTCAACGAGAAGGTCATACCATAGGGAATGAAGTGTGCAGACTTCGACAAACGGTCTACAACTACCCAAACAGCATCGCATCCTCGGCTGGAACAAGGCAAATGCGTTACGAAATCCATTGCAATGTGCTCCCAATTCCATTGGGGCACCTCTAAACTCTGCAACAGACCACCAGGTCTCATCCTTTCGGCCTTAACCATCTGGCAGTTCAAACAACGAGCGACAAAACCAGCAACATCGCTCTTCAGGCCAGCCCACCAAAAGTGCGGCTTCAAAGCATGGTACATCTTCCGTGCACCCGGATGAACACTATGTCTGCTACAGTGCGTTTCTCGAAGGATCTCTTCCTTCAAATCAATCAAATTGGGCACAACCAACCTGCCCCGGAAACGCAAACAACCATCGGACGAGACAGAATAGTCCTCAAGTTCGCCAGCCCTGACTTTAATCTTCAACTCGTGGATTGACGGATCGGTCCTCTGAGCTGCTCGAATGCTAGAAACAATCTGCGGTTCCACTTGAAAAGATGAAACCATCACACAATCCTCAGCCGGGTAGAATCTCCAACCCGTAGTGTTAAGATGCTCTTGATCTTTAGAGATGTACAACGACGCCAGCTTCTCACTAGCCTTCCTGCTCAAAGCATCAGCCACTACGTTCGACTTCCCAGGCTGGTATTTAATCTCACAGTCAAAGTCCTTAAGCAGCTCCATCCACCGACGTTGTCTCATGTTCAAGTCAGGCTGCGAAAACAGATACTGTAAACTCTTGTGGTCGGAGTACACCACAAACTGCTCGCCATACAGGTAGTGACGCCAGATCTTTAACGCAAAGACCACCGCTGCTAACTCCAAATCATGAACTGGGTAACGAGTCTCGTGCGGTTTCAACTGCCGCGAGGCATACGCAATGACGCTACCATTCTGCATCAACACACAACCCAATCCATTTAGCGAAGCGTCAGAACAAACAACAAAACCACCTGAATCGGACGGCAAGGCCAACACCGGAGCAGTAGTTAACTTTTCCTTAAGCAGTTGAAAATTATTCTCACACTGCTCAGTCCAAACAAACCGTTTATCCTTCTGGGTCAATTGGGTCATCGACTTTTCTATAGAAGAAAACACCTCAATGAAACGACGATAATAGCCAGCCAGACCTAAGAAACTGCGAATCTCAGATACATTTCTCGGTCGCTCCCAGTTCAAAACGGCATCCACTTTACTGGGATCCACAGAAATGCCATCTGCTGAAATGACATGACCCAGAAATACTACGCGTTCCCACCAAAACTCGCACTTGGAAAACTTCGCATACAACTGCTGCTCTCTCAACCTATGAAGAACCATCTCCAAGTGCTCTTTGTGCTCCCTCGGAGTCTTTGAGTAAACCAAGATGTCGTCTATAAAAACGATTACGAACTGATCTATGAAATCTCGGAAGATTCGGTTCATCAGATCCATGAAGACTACGGGCGCGTTTGTCAACCCAAACGGCATCACCAAAAACTCAAAATGTCCGTGCCTCATACGAAACGCAGTCTTCACGACATCTTGTTCCCTCACTCTGAGCTGATGGAACCCGGAACGAAGATCAATCTTAGAATACACCGCAGAACCTTGCAACTGATCAAACATATCATCGATTCTCGGCAACGGGTACTTATTATTCACAGTGGCTTTATTCAAGAAGATCAATCTTAGAATACACCGCAGAACCTTGCAACTGATCAAACATATCATCGATTCTCGGCAACGGGTACTTATTATTCACAGTGGCTTTATTCAACTGACGAAAATCAATTGCACATCCGCATTGAGCCATCCTTCTTCTTCACAAACAAAATGGGCGCTCCCCACGGTGACATACTAGGGCGAATGAAACCCTTCTCCAGCAAATCATCTAACTGTACCTTGAGTTCTCTCAACTCCGCAGGCGCTAGACGATACGGGGAACGAGAAATCGGAGCTGTGCCAGGCACCAACTCTATGCTGAAGTCTATCTCCCGTCTCGGAGGAAAACCAGGAATCTCCTCCGGAAACACTTCGGGGAAGTGTCGCACCACAGGAACGTCACTAAGCTGAACACTAGAAGAAGAAGACGCATCCAAAGCGTAAATCATAAAGCCAGCATTTCCCAAAGACAACAAGCTAAACATCTCCATCGTGGAGACCAATGGAATCTTCGATCTAGAGTCCTGGCCGTAGAAGTCCCACTTCTCGCCAGACAAAGGCCTAAAGCGCACAATCCCATGGAAGCAATCCACGGAGGCCCTGTAGTTGGACAGCACATCCATCCCAACTATACAATCGAAATCCCAGAGCATCTAACGGATCAAATTCGCTAGCAAGGCATGCTCACCAAACCGCAACACACCATCCAACAAAATCTCTTGCGAGAACAGGCTTACACCACCGGGGGTAGAAACAGAAACAGCATCACGCAAAGGGACGGTACACAAACCATGCTCAACAACAAACGAATCAGAAATAAACGAATGCGGTAGAAACAGAAACAGCATCACGCAAAGGGACGGTACACAAACCATGCTCAACAACAAACGAATCAGAAATAAACGAATGCGATGCACCTGTGTCAAACAACACACGAGCAGGAAAGTCAAAAACAAAACATGTACCTCCAATCACCCGGCTCGGTTTCTCCTCGGCCTGCTCCCTCGTGAAGGCGTTAACTTGAGCATGCTGAGGTCCTGGAAAGAAAGGCTGAGACGACTGCCCAAAACGCGAAGGGCCAGGCTGCTGAAATGGCCTAAACGGAGTCTCACCAAAACGGGGCTGCTGAAACTGCTGCGAACGGCCCCTAGACTGACCCCCACGACCCTGAGGCTGGGCCGCGGCCTGCTGTGATCCAGCTGATGGACACACTATCGCAAAATGCCCATACTGACCACAAAGGTTGCAGGAACCCTGCACACCAACACACTGCGTGGAAGAATGCTTTCCACCGCAAAAGCCACAAAACTCCACCCGAGAGCCGCTGCTACTCGAGCTGCCTGAACCAGAAGACCCTGAACCAGACTTCTTCTTAAATTGCTGACCGTGGGGTCGAAACCTCTGACGGCCAGACTGCTGAGCTACCTGCTGCTGCTGCTACTGCTGCTGAGGAAAATGCGCGGACTGAGAACTCTGATACGACTGAGCTCCCTGACCAGCGGGTCTACCACCCTGCACCGCCTGCACTACCTACGCTCTGCGAGCACTACGGCTCCTCATGCCCTCCTCAATGTGGATAGCAGTATCCACGGCCTCAGCATACGACTTTCTTGTCAGAACGCTCTGGTACAGTTCTCCATTCAAACCCTCCACAAACCTGGTACTCTTGGCCCTCTCCCGGCCAGCAACATGCGGAACATAAGCCAACAAAGCAGAAAACTTGCGAGCATACTCGCGCACAGACAACGAACCCTGTTCCAAGAACTCATACTCCCGCTCACGGGCAGCTACATAGGAGTCGGGGACATACTCCTGTCTGAAGACCTAGTAGAAACTATCCCAAGTAATACCAACACCAGTCTCGAGTAAGGTACTAGACGTACCTCGCCACCAACGCTCTGCGGACTTCCTCAACAACAGGGTCACCAACCTCAATCGGAGATCGTCGTCATACTGAGCTCGATAAAAAAGATGTATGACACTATGGAGCCAAGAATCCGCATCCTCACTCGACTCATCGCCATTGAAGACAGGAGGATTCATCCTCTGAAACCGAGCTATGACCACATACATTCTCTCTACCGGAGCCGGCGGAGCCTCAGCCTCCTCTTCTCCACTACTCTCAAGAGTATGACTAGGAGCACTATACTGATCCTCGTTCTGTCCTCCTGATTCCTGGAACTGCCCCCTACCACGACCACGACGTCTAGGCGGCATCTAAAACACTCAACAGGATAAGGAAAAACAGAACAGATACAGCATAGAAAAGATATAACACAACATATGCAGCACGTAGTCACATAAGTCAAGCACATGCAACACGCAACACTGTGCCTAGACTCAAGTGTGATCAAAGGAATTGAGCTTATCCCAGTTTAAGCTCTGATACCAAAAATTTCAGGCCTCGTGCTCACAACAGATAAACACATGCGGAAGCTATCAAAAAGTGGGTAAAATTTTCGCTTTTAGGCCCGACGGTTTTAAACGTATAATTTAAAATACAACAATACTTAAAGTAAGTTTCCCGATTCATAAAACAACCAATAATAAAGCATACATAATTCAAAACATGTATCAGACTCCCCTACGGGTACAACAACAAAGCGCAGGGCATCCCCCTGGCTAACTGATACATATATATATATATGCTATATGCAACTGGGACACGCTAGCCACCTCCTGGGGCACCACCAGCTGGGTTAAAACCACGACCAACTGTAGAACCTGGGTTTCCTGAAAACAACGCAACAAAGAAACAAACCAAGCCCCGGAGGGACATGGGGTCAAACCCCAGTACGGAGAGCAACAATATAACAACAATAAACAGCAAGGAATAAAATGCAGATGCTATGCATGAGACGCCGAATAACAACGGAAGGCTCGACCCTCGAGTGAGCTAAGGGACTCAAACATAGCTCCAAGAATCATCAACAACATACAGTGGCCACGGGGTGTGTTCACAGTGTGGTAGTGAGCCACTCGCCATGACACTACACCCACTTACCAGATGTATCAACCAACTCAACCTGTTGTTGCCTCGCCCATGAACTGTGGTAGTTAACCACTCGGCGCATGGTGGCTATGATCCCAGCAGGGAGATGAGAGTGCGGTATTGCCACTCGCCCTCACATCCTAGTAAGAAACAACAACCATACAACAAGGTACAAAGACTACCAAAACTGGAAAGGAATACCATGCGTGTATGCAACATGCTGGAATGCAGGCAGATAACATATGCAACACAGCAATAACACAACAGCATACACAATCCTCAACAGGACACAACCAGCAGGCACGGTCATTCCACATACCAGTAACTACAATCATCCAAGCCATAACCTCGCTGTAATATAAGCTCAAATCCGTACCTTATACTGAGCAACAATTAACACTGCGAGAAATCTCGAAGACTCTGGTAAAAGCCTGTTAAACACACGGCACACACAACATAAATCTAACGGGTTGCAATTCAAGCTCACGGCTGGGAGTCACACTCAACCAGCTGCTCAATATACCTCAACAATAACACAGAAAGCTTAAAAATATGGCTAGGAACAAGGTCTCACCGAAAACCAGAACGTAGTTCTACCCGGTCGACGCAACACTCGAACGGCAGCAACTTCGCGTTCCTCAACTAGCCAATTACAGCTTCTAAAACTGGTATGAAATGTAATAGCTTCTCGAGAGGAGTCCAACGCTACCTCGCACGAGCAAAACAACCACCACAAACGCCGAGAAATCGTCGGAAAAGCTCATGGCTGAACAGTGCTCTAGGGTTCGAAGGATAAGGAACGAAAGGCTGGAATTTCTAAGTATGGGAAATGATACCACAAATTCGAAGACCAAGTCTTCCTTAAATAATTCCCACAACTTCTGAAATCTACACAATCAAGTGTCCACAGACAAAATCAGCAGGAACACTACAAACAGTAGACGCAAGGAACCAACTAATGATTCACAATACGCTAAAATAATCGTAAAACAAACCAACGGCTGATTCTCAAAACGGCGTCGCACCAACTTACCGAAACGAAGTCGCACAGGATACTATACCAGCAGCTGGGTATCCAGTCGCAAGAACAAAACAATGCAATCTCTTCTCTCTGCTGGTTCCAGTCGCAACCTCAAAACGCAACATTGCAACTAACTCAAACGACATCGCTCCACTGTTGTCATCCAGTCGCTAGCTCTCACGAAATACCAGTAGCAAGCAACAGCGGCGAAACTCACTCGCAGCTGGACTCCCAGTCGCAACAACGAAACGAAGACGTTTCCTCTTCGAGCTACAGGAAAGTTGACCCGCATTGACATCTGCTCCAGCTGAACAACCAGCAGACACACATACACAAATCCACCAGCTGGTACCAGATGCAACATCCAAACGACGTCGCGCCAACTAAACTAAGCAGTCGTTTTAGCCCTCAACGCAAATACACTAATGCACCTGCTGATCACAACAAGCGCAACCAGACTTCACACAAACAACGGCGTTTTAGGAATCTCGCGCTGAAACACGCTTCTGCTGGATTCATCACCGACCAGCTGCTAGCCCACAAAACCAGCTGATACTCGAAAATCTCAAAAACACGAAAACTTCCAGAATTGCTCCAAATGCTATTTCAGACCCAAAAAAGTAAACCAAACTCTCAAAAAGAGATTCGACCAGTAGAAAACTCCCAAAAACCAATACAATCAACAAATAAATCTCAATACAAATCCAGGTCTCACAATTGGTAAAACAATTAAATTAGCAGTAATCAAATGCCCATGAAGTTCAAGTTCTAAACCTCGAAACAAGTCATGGGATACTAAATCTTCTCCTGAAGGTACTGTTACACAAAATCCTATAACTACTTTGTCAGGCATAATGGGTAACTTCTTAGCAAACTTGGCTGCTATAAAGGAATGAGTAGCTCCTGAATCTATCAATGCCATAGAAGGCAAACCAGCAATCATAATCTTACCCGTGACTACTGTAGAGTCTGGGTTGGCTTGATCAGCTGTCATCACAAAGGCTCTACTGGTCACCAGTTGCCTTGACTTTGGGCAATTTTTCATAATATGCCCTGGCAACCCACATCTGTAGCAGACATTCTGTCCAAGTCTGCATTGACCAGGATATATCTTCTTACACTTAGGACACACCGGTCTACTCTTGTTAGCTGGAACTGTGCTAATGGGTTGGATCGGTAGAGGTTTCTGCTCTTGAGGCCTCTGCTGATTCTTATTCTGCTTCTTGAAGGGCCTCTGATCTTTCTGCTGAAAGGCCTGCCTCTTCTGCTGCCTTTCTTCATCAACATATTTCCATTCTCTTTCAATACACAGGGCTCTATCCACTGCTTCTCTGTAAGTCTTTGGCACAGATAGCCTAACGTTCATTTGAACATAGGCTTCAATCCTTCCACAAAGTGGCTTAACTTCTCTTCTGGGTCGCTACCTATCAAAGGCACAAAGTAACACCCTCTTTAAAATGCCCGCACATACTCCTGTACGGTCATGCTCCCCTGTTTTAGGGTCAAAAATTCCCTATTCAATTCAGACCTCTTGTCTTCCGTGAAGTATTGCTCAAAAAATACTTGTTTGAAATCTGCCCAAGTAAGATTCAACAAATCTACAGACAACCTAGCTCCTTCCCACCAAATCATGGCGTCATCTCTTAACATGTAGATAGCACACCTAGGCCTATCTAAATCTGGAATATGGAGGCACTCAAAGATAACCTCCATTTACTTGATCCAACTTTATGCAACTAATGGATCCATTGTACCACTAAACTCCTTTGGCTTCTGTCTTCTGAACTTTTCTTGGGGATCATCATGGCTTGGTCCTCTACTGCTAGAATATTGGCCATTACCTCTGCCGGTTTGCTCTACCAGCAGTCTTAGGAGTTGAGCGATACTACCATTATTGTCAGGACTGGTTACCTCTAAGGGATTACCTCTTCTACCTCTTCCTCTTCCTGAAATCTTATAATTTATAGCCCGTAATCCACCACATATAATTATCAGAACATGCTAAAAATTTAAAGACAATGCTCTGAAAAATAAACTCACAGCTTTGGAGAAACGGTCGATGAAGTCTGATCCAACTAATAGTGCATGTGTTTATCTCAGAAACATTGCTCTGATACCATGTTGTGAACACCCGAACCCACGGGGTCACGAATTTAGGGTGAATTAAAATTTAAAATAAAAATAAGGGCTAAACGGAAATTCATTATAAGATGTATTTCTTATAACTTTGAAAGATTTTGAAACACAACACAAAACTGACATACAAACGTTCGGAGCCAAGTACTGAAATTTTGCGGACAACATATTTCATATATATACTGCAAAAGCGATATTACAACATCTGAAATTCTATATGAATTCACTATTGTTGCAATAGATCTAATGCAGATGTCTATGACAAAAGACAACAACAGCTAAGACATGGAAAATGCTGACCATAGATAAACACTTCACCACCCAGCGGCCTCAGCGTCCGCCTTCCGCTTGTCGCTTAACTGTCTCACCTGCACCATTATAAAAGCGTATGAGCCTAGGGGCTCACCAAGTAAAATCTGAATAATAGCAAAGTTATTTAATGCAGACAGGCATCTTAACATTTACATAACTTAGTTTAAAGGAACATCATTTAAACATAAGCATTCTTTCATAAACTTCTTAAACTTTCTTTCATAACTTTCGTAAGCTTGGATGCACGGACAATAGCCCAGATCCCTTCGTTTAAATTCTTAAACTTTCAGATTTATGGCTTAGAATCTCTCCTTAGGTCCGTTATGCACTTGATAAAATGACTACTGATATCAGTTCTTAGCATAAAGCTCATTGTGAAGGGGTATACAGATCCGTCAATCCGTAATCCTGATCCTTCCTGCTGTTGAAGGGGCACACTGGTTCGTCAGCCAGGCACTCACCCTTCCTTATGATCGTCTGTTATCTATGCCAAAAATCCTTTAAAATAAACTTTCGTTCCTTAAACTCTTTTCTTTCGAAATATCTTTGAAATCTCCTTTGAAATCTCACTGGGTTCGTGTAGCGCCCCAAAATCCTAAGAACATAAGTTGATTAGCCTTGCTTTTCCAAGGGCTGATTCGAGTTTGAGCATCCAGAATTTAGTACAAATCTGATTCTTTTTCTTTTCAGATTTAAGGCAATAGTCAGAAGATCCTGGAAGTATTTCGCCCAAAGCACAATTTGATGGAATCCAGACTTTGTTTCCTTTTTTAAATTAAAACAAGGCCTTTCGAGGGAGTCTGTTTTAAAATGTTGCATCAAATTTATAAATCAAAATAGTAGTGGGGACTTTTTATAAATCTTTAGGATGAAGGATAAAAGTTGGCACGGCAGCCATGCCTACTCGAGTGTTTCCACCTACTACAAATCATTCTCCCTTGTATAAAATGTTTTATGTTGGTCTCTGGATTCATTTTTGGTAGCAAGAAAAACTTTTAGTTCTTTCCAAGTTAAATAGATTTTTCCGGTGTGCTTGTGGGGACTTCCAACCTTGGTCATCTGCACGTTGCGACCTTCATTTCAGGCAAGTATCCTTGATTCTTGCTGTATTGGGAAAACATATATTTGCTCATTGCTTTCTATTTATGTTTGCCAGTTTAGTTCAGTTTCGCTTTAGAATGATGAGTATAAGATATGGATTCACTGCCTTGATACTTTAGTTTTGAGGAAACTCACAAGAAAGTTAACCAGAAATTGTATACTTTAAAATATACTGAGTTGTTTAAATTCTAGAGAAGTTCTTGTTTTCCGAGGTGCCATGGAGACTCTGGACATCGAATAGAACGAATAAACAATGCTGGTTCGATCAGGATCAAGTCCTGGTTTGAGAAGCGAAGTTTGTTTGTTTAGATTCTGTCTAAGTCAAGGAATGGTTAGAGTCTATCAGTGTTTCAAACGTTGTAATCCAGCAGTTGCACTATTCTCTTCCAGCAGCTGCATTAAATGTTAGAACCAGAAGTGTCTTCTATTGTTAGTGTTCATCAGTTGCATTCTTTCGGTTAAGATCAGCAGTTAGGTCCTATGGTTGTGTTCAGTTGTTGACATCTGTTCATGTTGCAACTACATCGTTTAGGAATACTGTTTCTTGCGACTGGTTTTGCTTGCGACTGGTCACTGTGGCTTGCGACTAGTTTTTCTTGCGACTTGTTACTGTTGCTTGCGACTGGTTCTGCTTGCGACTGGTCAATGTTGCTTGCAACTGGTTTTTCTTGCGACGGGTTACTGTTGCTTGCGACTGTTTTTGCTTGCGACTGGTAACTATTGCTTGCGGCTGGTTCTTCCTGCGTCTGGTTTTACTTGTATTAGCGAGGTTCCTTGCGTCTGAATTTCACCAGCGACTGGTTCCTATGTCTCTTGCGACCAGTTTATATTAGCGTCTGCTTCTTAGCGTCGCCTGTTTTAGCACCTTCGAGTCTTTTTTTTCTTAAAGCTAGCTCTCAACCTCGAGTAACTGTACACTAAGTAGCAAATTTTAAAAATGAGTTCATGGCAGTCATTCCACCAGATTCCAGTAATCGAAATTCGATCAAGAGTTAGCATTTAATTATTCAAGAAAGAAGTAAAGTTCAGATTCCAGTCTAATTGAGGACCCGGTCTTAGCGAAGGGGGAGAATTACAGTAGAACCGTAATCCCTTCATGGAAGGGGGAGACTTATGGGAAATATTGTAATCCCTTCACAGAGAGTTACTAATGAGTAAACATGCTCCATGCACAAGGACCACCAGAGAGCCTCTAGACTACCAGTTATTCATTATAAGCAACTAATATTCGAGCTTTGAATTGTCTCTGTTTAGCGAGTTTCAGTCCAGTCGCCTGCTTTATGTATTCGTTATTTCAAGTTTTACTTGTTGAGCCTTTAGGCTCACTAGTTTTCTCATTGCAGGTGAGGCCTCTCAGGAGCAGGCGGGAGGTGCAAGTTGATTATGATTGGAGGAAATGTGTTTGTCGATGGCTGGAGTCTTCCGTAGAGGAATAGCTTTTGTTGTTTTGGATCTTTTGTCTCTTGTATTAAGATCTGTTACAACAATTGAGTACTTATGTAAATTCCAGTAGTTGTAACATTGCAATTGCATTATGAATAGAGCTCTGTTTGATAGAATTGTTATTTTACTTGTTGTCCTTTGGCGCCAATCAGTTCCATTCGATTTTAAATATTCAAAGTTGGTCCTCCCTTTGTTTGAATTTTTGAAATTTTTCCACTCTGTTGACTCCCTTGGGTCTGGGCGTCACAACTTGGTATCAGAGCGACGGTTCTGAGATAAACACATTTTCCCAGTCTGAAGCAGCTTTCATCATCCGCATCTCCTGATTTGTGAGTTTTATTTTACGTTAAGAGTTCTTTCTCTTTCGAGTTCTGATTTATTCTGTGGTGGATTACGGCCTATAGATTAAGATGTCAGGAAGAGTGAGAAATAGAAGAAGCAACTTAGATGATGAAACCAATCCAGATAGCAATGATCGTATTGAAGCAGCTTTCATCATCCGCATCTCCTGATTTGTGAGTTTTATTTTACGTTAAGAGTTCTTTCTCTTTCGAGTTCTGATTTATTCTGTGGTGGATTACGGCCTATAGATTAAGATGTCAGGAAGAGTGAGAAATAGAAGAAGCAACTTAGATGATGAAACCAATCCAGATAGCAATGATCGTATTACCCAACTCTTAGAGCTGTTGGTAGAACAATCCGTCAGAGGCAATGGCCAATCTTCAAGCAGCAGAGGACCGCATTATGATGATTCGCAGGAGAAGTTTCATAGACAGAAACCGCAGGAGTTTAGTGGTACTACAGAACCACTTGTTGCGGAGAGTTGGATTAAATCCATGGAAGTAATTTTCGAGTACCTTCAGACTCCAGACTTGGATAGGCCAAGATGCGCTATATATATGCTAAGAGGTGACGCAATGATCTGGTGGGAGGTAGCGAAGCTGTCTGTAGACTTGGCGAATCTCTCTTGGGAAGAGTTCAAAAGAGTATTGAGCATTATTTTACTGTAAGAAGTCCAAGTTGAAGCGAGAATTCTTGACCTTGAAGCAAGGGAATTTAACTGTGCAAGAATATATCCAGAAGTTTGAGGGAGGCTGTTATTTTGTGCCTCTTATAGGAAGAGACCATGAGGAGAAGTTGAGCCACTTCGTGGAAGGGTTGAGACCTACATTTAAGCTGAATGTTGAGGCCGTCCAAGAAGCAGAATAGAAACCAGCAGCAACCTCAAGAGTCAAAATCTATTCCTGCTCAACCAATCAGTGTTGTACCAGCTGGTAATAGCAAGCCAGTATGTCCCAAATGTCACAAGAATCACCCGGGACAGTGCAAAGCTGGTCAAAGTGGATGTTACAAGTGTGGTGCTCAAGGCCACATCTCCAAGTACTGCCCTCAGTCAAAGCAGCTGGTGCCAAGTAGAGCATATGTCATGACTTCTGAACAAGCTAAACCGGATTCCACGGTGATGACGGGTAGGATTGTGGTTGCTGGTTTGTATTCCTTTGCCCTGTTGGACTCAGGCGCGACTCATTCCTTTATAGCTGAGGACTTTGCCAAGAAGTTAGTGTGTAAGACAGAGAGACTGTCCATAGGCTACTATGTAACTGTGCCATCAGGGGAGGAGTTGATATCTCGTGACATCTATCGTGACCTAGAGCTAGAACTTCAAGGACATATAGTTAATGTCGATTTAATTGTTCTACCCATGCCTGAATTTGATTTGATTTTGGGAATAGATTGGTTGACCAATTATGGAGTAGTGATCGATTTCAAGCTTTGGACAGTAGTTGTGAATCTGTCCGAAGAATCCCAGATTTCATTCAGATGCGACCACCTTTAGGGAGTTCCTCGCCTAATTTCAGCCTTGAAGGCTCTGCGATGTTTAAAGAAAGGTGGAGTAGGATTTTTGTTTAAGTCTATCTTCCCTAGCTGTTTCTAGTAAACCTCGGCTTTCAGACGTGGAAGTAGCGCGTGATTTTCCAGAGGTGTTTCCAGAGGATACAGTGGTTTGCCGTGATAGGGAGATCGAGTTTGCCATCGACTTAGTGCCTGGAACAGCTCCAATTTCCAAACCCCCCCTATAGGCTCGCCCCTGCTGAGATGAAAGAGCTGAAAGAGCAATTGCAAGACTTATTGGATAAATGATTTATTCGACCTAGAACATCCCCCTGGGGAGCACCTGTTTTGTTTGTTAAGAAGAAAGATGGGAGCTTTCGATTGTGTATAGATTATTGGGAACTAAATAAGCTAACCATTAAGAACAAATACCCTTTGCACAGAATTGAAGAGTTGTTTGACCAGCTGAAGGGAGCAGCGGTGTTCTCGAAGATAGACTTAAGATCTAGATATCATCAATTGAAGATTAAAGATTCCGATGTTTATAAGACGGATTTTAGGACCCGGTACGGCCATTACAAGCTTTTTGTGATGCCTTTTGGGTTAACAAATGCTCCATCTATTTTTATGGATTTGATCAATAGAGTTTTCCAGCCGTTTTTGGACCAGTTTGTAATAGTGTTTATAGATGATATCCTCGTTTATTCCAAGACCAGCTCCGAGCATGCTAGTCAGCTTCATATAGTGTTGCAAGTTTTGAAGGATAAGAGATTGTTTGCTAAATTCAGCAAATGTGAGTTCTGGCTGGAGAAAGTTGCGTTTTTAGGACATATAATTTCGAAGGATGGGTTAGAAGTCGACCCAGCCAAGGTAGAAGCTGTACGAGACTGGCCTGTGAAAAGATCTGTTGTAGAAGTGAGAAGCTTTTTGGGACTGGCTGGTTATTACAGACGATTTATTCATGGATTTTCAAGAAAAACAGTTCCACTGACAACGCTGACTAGGAAACAAGTTAAATTTGAATGGACCCCCAACTTCCAACAGAGTTTGAAAAGTTGAAGCAAGCGTTGAATTTTAACCATGCCTTCTGAGCAAGGGAATTTTGTGATCTTCACCGATGCTTCTAAGTTAGGATTAGGGGCTGTTTTGATGCAGAATCAAAAGGTGATAGCTTATGCCTCCAGACAATTGAAGACTCATGAGAGGAATTATCCCACGCACGATTTGGAGTTAGCAGCCGTGGTTTTTGCCCTTAAAATCTGGAGACATTATTTGTATGGGGAGAAGTCTGAGATATTTACAGACCATAAAAGTTTGAAGTACTTCTTTACCCAAAAAGAGTTAAATATGAGACAAAGAAGGTGGCTAGAGCTGGTTAAAGATTACGACTGCACTATCAGTTACCATGTTGGAAAAGCCAACGTGGTGGCAGATGCTCTTAGCAGAAAATCAGTTGGATTAGCCCAGCTTTTGGTTCAGAAACCCTTAGCGTATGAAATAGAAAGTTTCAGGTTAGAGCTGGTTCCCAGTTGTAGTAGCATAGTCCTGGCTGGTTTCTCCATTAGATCAAACCTGCTGGATCACATTCGAGAGGGGCAACAGCTGGATGACCAGCTGCAGCGGTGGGTCAAACAGGATGTAGAGCGCGGCAGCAATCTCTACACTTCAGTCGAGGGGATTACCTGATTTCGTGGTAGATTATGGGTTCCTAATGTGAACAATTTAAGAACGGAACTGATGACATAAGCTCACAGCGCCCCATATTCAGTTCATCCCGGAAGCACTAAGATGTACAAAGATCTCCAGCAGCTGTATTGGTTGCCATGCATGAAACGCGATGTTTCCAGATTTGTTTCAGAGTGCCTGACTTGTCAGCTGGTGAAGGCTGAGCATCAGAGACCAGCTGGAATTCTCAAACCACTGCCGATACCAGAATGGAAGTGGGAGAGTATTGCAATGGATTTTGTAGTTGGATTACCCAGATCTATCCAAGGTTTCAATTCAATTTGGATTATAGTAGACCGACTAACCAAATCTGCTCAATTTCTACCAGTCAAAACAACCTATGATGTGAGCAAGTATGCTGAGTTGTATGTGAAGGAGATAGTTAGACGTCATGGGATTCCAGTTTCCATTGTATCTGACAGAGACCCAAAGTTTACATCAGCCTTCTGGAAGAGCTTACACAGAGCTTTAGGTACTAAGTTAACCTTTAGCACAACATTTCACCCTCAAACCGATGGTCAATCAAAGAGAGTGATTCAAATCTTAGAGGATTTTCTTAGAGCTTGTATCCTCGACTTTCCAGAGAGCTGGGATTCAAAGCTGCCTTTAGTGGAATTCACGTACAACAATAGCTTCCAAGTGTCCATCCAGATGGCCCCATACGAAGCCCTCTATGGCAGGAAGTGTAGAACACCCCTTCATTGGGATGAGATTGGAGAACGGGCTAGTTTGGGACCAGATTTAGTAGAGCAGACTTCTCAATCTATTCAGAAAGTGAGAGACCTATTGGAAACTGCTCAAAGCAGGCAAAAGAGCTATGATGATGACAGAAGTCGTGAGTTAAGTTTCGAAGCTGGAGATCATGTCTTCTTGAAGGTAGCACCGATGAAGGGTGTGATGAGATTTGGGAAGAAGGGTATGCTAAGCCCAAGGTTCATTGGTGTTTTTCACATATCAGCTTTGAGGAGATATGTTCCCAACCCGACGCATATCTTGAGCCATGAGCCAATTCAACTAGCACCAGATTTGAGCTATGAGGAACGACCAGAGAGGATTCTTCATAGGGAGAATAGGAAGTTGAGAAATCGAAGTTTCCCAATGGTTATGGTCCAGTGTTCTAACCAGACTGAAATAGAAGCCACTTGGGAAACTGAGGAGGATATGCGTAGTCTCTACCCAGACTTGTTTGGTAAGTAAATTTCGAGGACGAAATTTCATTAAGGAGGGTAGAATTGTAGCGCCCCAAAATCCTAAGAACACAAGTTGATTAGCCTTTCTTTTCCAAGGGCTGATTCGAGTTTGAGCATCCAGAATTTAGTACAAATCTGATTCTTTTTCTTTTCATATTTCAGGCAATAGGCAGAAGATCCTGGAAGGATTTCGCCCAAAGAACAATTTGATGGAATCCAGACTTTGTTTCCTTTGAAATTAAAACAAGGCCTTTCGAGGGAGTCTGTTTTAAAATGTTGCATCAAATTTATAAATCAAAATAGTAGTGGGGACTTTTTATAAATCTTTAGGATGAAGGACAAGAGTTGGCACGGCAGCCATGCCTACTCGAGTGTTTCCACCTACTACAAATCATTCTCCCTTGTATAAAATGTTTTATGTTGGTCTCTGGATTCATTTTTGGTTGCAAGAAAAACTTATATTTCTTTCCAAGTTAAATAGATTTTTCCGGTGTGCTTGTGGGGACTTCCAACCTTGGTCATCTGCACGTTGCAACCTTCATTTCAGGCAAGTATCCTTGATTCTTGCTGTATTGAGAAAACATATATTTGCTCATTGCTTTCTATTTATGTTTGCCAGTTTAGTTCAGTTTCGCTTTAGAATGATGAGTATAAGATATGGATTCACTGCCTTGATACTTTAGTTTTGAGGAAACTCACAAGAAAGTTAACCAGAAATGGTATACTTTAAAATATACTGAGTTGTTTAAATTCTAGAGAAGTTCTTGTTTTCCGAGGTGCCATGGAGACTCTGGACATCGAATCGAACGAATAAACAACGCTGGTTCGATCAGGAGCAAGTCCTGGTTTGAGAAGCGAAGTTTGTTTGTTTAGATTCTGTCTAAGCCAAGGAATGGTTAGAGTCTATCAGTGTTGCAAACGTTGTAATCCAGCAGTTGCACTATTATCTTCCAGCAGCTGCATTAAATGTTAGAACCAGCAGTGTCTTCGTTAGTGTTCAGCAGTTGCATTCTTTCGGTTAAGATCAGCAGTTAGGTCCTATGGTTGTGTTCAGTTGTTGACATCTGTTCATGTTGCAACTACATCGTTTAGGAATACTGTTGCTTGCGACTGGTCACTGTTGCTTGAGACTGGTTACTGTTGCTTGCGACGGGTTTTGCTTGCGACTGGTCACTGTTGCTTACGACTGGTTTTGCTTGCGACTGGTTAATGTTGCTTGCGACTGGTTTTTCTTGCGACTTGTTACTGTTGCTTGCGGCTGGTTCTTCCTGCGTCTGGTTTTACTTGTATTAGCGAGGTTCCTTGCGTCTGAATTTCACCAGCGACTGGTTCCTATGTCTCTTGCGACCAGTTTATATTAGCGTCTGCTTCTTAGCGTCGCCTGTTTTAGCACCTTCGAGTCTTTTTTTTCTTAAAGATAGCTCTCAACCTCGAGTAACTGTACACTCAGTAGCAAATTTAAAAAATGAGTTCATGGCAGTGATTCCACCAGATTCCAGTAATCGACATTCGATCAAGAGTTAGCATTTAATTATTCAAGAAAGAAGTAAAGTTCAGATTCCAGTCTAATTGAGGACCCGGTCTTAGAGAAGGGGGAGAATTACAGTAGAACCATAATCCCTTCATGGAAGGGGGAGACTTATGGGAAATATTGTAATCCCTTCACAGAGAGTTACTGATCAGTAAACATGCTCCATGCATAGGGACCACCAGAGAGCCTCTAGAATACCAGTTATTCATTATAAGCAACTAAGATTCGAGCTTTGAATTGTCTCTGTTTAGCGAGTTTCAGTCCAGTCGCCTGCTTTATGTATTCGTTATTTCAAGTTTTACTTGTTGAGCCTTTAGACTCACTAGTTTTCTCATTGCAGGTGAGGCCTCTCAGGAGCAGGCGGGAGGTGCAAGTTGATTCGTATTGGGGGAAATGTGTTTGTCGACGGTCGGCGTCTTCCGCAGAGGCATAGCTTTTGTTGTTTTGGATCTTTTGTCTCTTGTATTATGATCTGTTACAACAATTGAGTACTTATGTAAAGTCCAGTAGTTGTAACATTGCAATTGCATAATGAATAGAGCTCTGTTTGATAGAATTGTTATTTTACTTGTTGTCCTTTGGCGCCAATCAGTTCCATTCGATTTTAAATATTCGAAGTTGGTCCTCCCTTTGTTTGAATTTTTGAAATTTTCCCGCTCTGTTGACTCCCTTGGGTCTTGGCGTCATAGTTCGCTTCTTTTAAAACTTGCTTCCCATTTTAAAACATACTGAGTATCAGATTTGACTACAGGAAAATAATCGCTGAAATGCGAACATATTTCTCTAAAGTAACTGTACTGGAAAGCAAAACAGATCTCGCTTGTGAAAACAGATTTATCATTTGGAACGTAATGCTGAACATATGTGACAACAAGGAACAGTACTGTTAGCGTGAAACAGATCTGACCATGGAAATACATTGCTAACAATAAAACAAACAGATTTCGTTAGTCAACTCAGACGTCAACGCAGGAATAGTGTTTTTGGAAAAAGAAACAGATGTCACTGGTCAAATCAGATGTGAACACAACTAAGTTGGTCAACTCAGATGTCAATGAATAATCGCAAGAGACTCAGCAGTGAAGTATTTACTACTGTGAAATCTGACCAAAATCTAAGGTTTAGCGAAAACATCAGCTGAAATGAAAACTGCTGATTTAAACATAAGATTTAATCGCTAACATAGTAAACAAAGTCTGAATAAGAACTTGGTGCTGCAACATCACAAACGACATCTACGATACCGGATTATGCCTATCAAACCAGACTTAGCTTCTGATTCGACTAGCATCACCGATTACTTAGAGTCAAATTCAGATGTTATCATTCACCAGAAAGAAGAACATTCATGAACATACATAACTCAAATCTGAACTCCTTAGTACCTTTAAATATTTTCAATCTTTCTTAAAACATTCTGGAAAACTTTGGAAGCGGAAAACATATCTTTTGAACCCAATCTTTCTTTCTTTAAACATATTTAAATCTTCTTTGAACATACGTAAACATGAACTTTAACATATCTTTAACATACAGGCAAGCAGATCACTAAAATGAGAAAATCAATATATGCTTCAAATGGTGTAGCAAAGGATCAGCTTTTACTTGCCTTTGAACTTTGAGCTTTGAAACGGTAGTAGGTTCCTGTAGAATTCCTCCTAAAGCAATCACAAGCGAGTTTCTTTGGAAATAATTGAGAGAACACAAAAGAGTTTGCTTTCTGTAAATGAAATGAATCTTTTCCTTCGAAACAAGTATTTGTATGGGAGGGATTAGTGGCAAGAAAGGTGTATTCATCAAGCATGACACACCTTACTTAAATTTATTAATTTTAGTAAAATTTCCCTCTCAATATTCAATTTGCAAATCTACCAAACCCGTTTTAAAAGAAATCATTTTGTCCTCCTTAAAATCATTTAAACATATTTCTACAATTTGCTCGTGTATCGCACTTGGAGTAACCTCCACAGGAACTTGCTGCGTCGCACCTCATTACTGAAATCAGTAAAATCAACTTTCATTAAATAGTTTATGCTAACATTTAAATTGTCATTTTGACCCTTGAAATAAAATAAGATTCAAACATGTGGTCCTATGGATTTTGGGGCGTTACAACAACATTGTCAGAACTTTACAGAAGCCTTTTCAATGGCTACAAACTTGTGTCCAACGTTTATAATTTGCAAAGAGTCTATATATATCAGATGTACATCAAGCATAATTGAGATGTAATGCAGAGAGGCACAAAATAATATAGAAAGCAGCGCATAGTCGAGAGCTTGTACACTCAGATGACAGCTGGTGTACAAGCTGGTCAGCCCAAGTGTGAGCTGGTGCACAGGCCGAGAGCTTCAATGAGGAATCAATAGTCGACTGCACAAACCATGGAAGAAAATAGAATATATCAGCTCGTAGAAGCACTTCCCAGTGTGAGAAAAACAACCAGAGAGTGATCTTACACTATAAACTTCTCACACACAGATTCACTCACATATGAGAGCTGAGAGCTTTATTGTTTAGTTGAGTGAATCACAAACACAAAATTTCATTGTAGTTTTTCTCACTGAGACATAAAAGAAGTGTTGTTAGACACACGGCTTGCGTGCTGGTGTATACTGGTGGCTAGGATTCTTGCAGCTTGTGGGTTGTCGGATCGGGTTGCAGCAGAAGCTGTTGCGATCAAATCTTCTAGTGGATCATTCCCGTGAGGAAGAAGGGGAGACGTAGGAGATTCAGCTCCGAACTTCCAAAAACAAATTGCAGCGTATTTCTTTACTGCTTTCTGCATACAACATTCATGCATGCATAATATTAAAACTGGTTAAATAAGCTTTTAATTTTCACCGAGTAGTTCAGGTTGTTTTCATATGATTTAATTTCATACCAGATCTACTTCTCGGTGCACTAACCTTTCAAGAACACTGAGCTATTGTAGCTCAAGTTTTAATACACCGGATCACACGTGATCTGGATCAGCTCGCACAGCTCTTGGTCCAGCTCAGGCGCAATTTGGTTTCCCTTTTACGTGCTGCCTGTTTTCAAATAATTTTTAAATGCACGTAAACTGTGTTTTGGGTGGTTTTAGATCCTATCACAAACTTAACAACACAATCGAGCACTATCTCACGGGACATCAAACTCACACCGGAAGAAGTAGAAACAAACACAACATCACACAAATGGGGTAGAAATCAACCCATACTCATACACAAACAGATAAGATATAAACGAGTGATGCTCCAGTGTCAAACAAAACTCGTGAAGGAAAATAAAAATAAGAAAAGTACCATGAATAACTCCTCCGGGAATATCGGTATCGTGCTCCCTAGTCATATCATTCACTTGAGCTCGCTGAGATCCCGAGTGCTGATATTGAGAAGGCCCTCCGAACCTAGACGCTACCGGTGATTGATAACCTGATTGCTGGGACTGAGTAGAGGGCTGCGTTATCCTCGAAGAACCTCCAGAAGAACCCTGCTGCGATAGTTTAGAGCACTATCCCCTAAAATTAGGACACACACTCGCAAAGTGTCCAACCTACCCACAAGTATGGCAATCTCCCTGTACTCCAAGACATTGAGATGTCAGATTCTGGCCACCTCAATGACCACAGATCACTGTCCTCGAACTCGCTCCAACAACTCTGTCCGAACCCGAAGAATTCAAACCCATCCTCTTGAATTGTTTCCCTCTCGGCCTAAACCTCAGGCGGTTTGAAGACTGTGGTGCCTAAGGAGGTTGGGAGAAGGAGTCCCAGACGGCACAAGATAAAAACAATGTCCAGGTGGCAGCTGAACTTGAGAATGCCTATTCAAAAGACCCTCCTCAATGTTGATCGCTCGATTCATGGAATCAGCATAGGTAGAATAGGAACATGTTAACTCACATGGAAAAAGATCCAGCCTCAAATCCTTCAAAAAAAATTTCCGCTTCAACATCTCTTGGCCAGCAACGTGAGGCACATAGGAAAAGAGAAGAAAACTATATAGCATATTCGGCCACCTTCAGATTCCCTTGAAACAAGTTATTAAACTACCACTCCTTGGTGTCGTACTATTAGGGAATGTATTCCTGACGAAAAGCGACACAGATGTAAGGCCCGGGATTATTTGATTTAATAACCGAGATTATTTAATTTTTGGCCATTCAGTTTTGTGCGTGAGAAATCTGGTTGTTCAGCTTTCATTTGGAAGGCTTCGTATATAATTTGGGTCAGATTTCACATTTGGAGTAATTCTGGAAGTTCTGGAAATGTTGAGTTAACGATCAGATTTGTGAGTGATCTGAGTAATAGGAGAAATCTGTTATCGCTGGGAGTTGGGTTGTTCGTAGCATGTTTTAGTAGCATGAGAGAGGATACGCCATCGTTTAGGTGAAATTTGATTGAGATTTGAAGGTGAATTGGTGAAATTTCGGTAGAGAGCTGATTCCCTAGCATTTGGAAGTGAAACGCTGCCGTTTTGGTGAACTCTGGTGCGTTGAGCGAATTACCACGAACATATGATGAAACGCTGTCGTTTCAAGAAAATCAGTATTAGAGCTAATGCTAGAAATCTGGTGTAGCGCAATTCAGATGTCAACGCAATTCAACGGTACTGTAGAGGTGTGATCACTGATGTTAGTGGTGCGTCGTCGTTTTGATAATCAGTAGATGCGTTTGAAGAGGTTTCTGCTGACAGCAGTTGCGTTGGAAGCGAGAGTTAACGAGAGACCGACACGTGTTGGTCAACCTTTTTGGTGTTGAATGCTGTTGGCAGCGTTGATCACCAGTTGCGTTTGTGAGGAGTTGATTTAGTCGAGTGACCAGCCGTTGGTTTGAGTAATCAGTTGTTGTTGAAAGGCGACGTCGTTTTGTTGAAGTTGGAACGCAGAGTTTTGGGTGTAACGCTTTGCGTCTGCTGTTGGCAGCAATGCTAACGTGTCCCTTTACGTCGTCGTTTTGAAGTTGTTTAGCGCGACCAGCTTTTGGTTGTTTCGCAAGAGCAATCTGTCACCAGCAGTTGGAACGCTGCGGCATCATTTTATTTAGTTGGAACGGTGTCGTTTTGATGTTCCTTTGCTAATGCAATGCCTGATGATTGCTGCTGATCCCGTTGAAGAGTAAACATTGGGAATCGGTCGTAAGATTTCTTCTGTAATGTCTGATCATTTCGAATAAGCAGTTTAGGGATAATGTAAGCGTTATTCCAGATGTTTTGGAAGCGGTGTGTGTATATCCTATTCTGGTATGTAAATACTCAGCATGACACGTGGAATTCATATCGATTGCCTGGGGAATTCTGCAGAAAACAGAGACCTTCTCCTATAAATTAAATTGAAATTCAAATCCTTGTAACTTTTGCTCTATATTTGACATGAGAGTCAGGGACTTGAATACTCGAGAAAATGATAATTCTTGAGTTATCCCGCCAAATCACATACTTTATAACTGTTGTTCTTGATTTAGAACTTGAAGTTATGTTGTCGATCCATCACAGTTAGTTGATCTTTATTTGACATGAGATTATATGATACGAAGAGAAAATGAATTGATTCTAATGCCAAGGTCTGGGTGACCTTATTTTCGAAGTCAGAGTGATTTCGTTAGATGGATATCCATGTCAAAATCGTATACGAATCTTGATGGCATTGATTTGAGATGGAATCAGTTCTTAGTCTGAAGACATACGTATGCTCATTTCATTTCGAATGATATGCTAGTTTTGATATGAACTACTTTATGTTATTTCATGTATATGACAATTATACTTAGATCAATTTCTCACCGGAATGTTCCGACTGTTGTCTTGTTTTGTATGTGTGCATGACAACAGGAAGGAAGAGCTGAATTGATGGGGCGGGGGTAGTGAGAGCTTGCTACCTAGAAGAGGGCGACAAATGAGAAGAAATAGAAACCTGCTGATACAAGTAACGTGGGTCATTGTGATTGCTGGTTTTGTATCAAAACAGGATACATTGTAACCGTGAATTATGGTGTTGTACTCGTTGTACCGTGATGCTCCTTTTGATAAATAAACAACTTTTGTGAACCAAACTTGAAAAAATATACATAACCAGATTTTGCGGAATAAATGAGCAGCTTTTGTTTATTTGTTCTGTTTTATACATGATCAGTTTTTACGGGAAAGAAAGAAAAAAAAACAGATTTCACTTGAGTAACTCGTATGTTTTTAATTAATCGCCCATGAGAGTTGATTAGAAATTGTGGGAAGAGAACCTCACAACAGGTGGTATCAGAGCCCATTAAGTTCTTGGATTGAATTAGATGAGCGGGGTAGATCGAGTCTCTCTGATTGATTTAATTATGGTTAATTATATGTTCACATGGTATATGCCTTACTGTTTTGAATTTATATCGCATGATTGTGTGATTAAATGGTAAGAGTATGCCTGACAGACTTTAGAATTACATGCTCTTTGAATTGAATAGTAGCATGTATTAAACGAAGTATGAATCAGAACTCGATCTCTTGAAAAGCAGCACATTCATGTGTGCTAATCAGAGGAGGGAACGAGATTTGTTATCGATATGATGAGGAATTATGAAAAAATCTATTTGATTCTTAGATGCCTCCTCGAAGAACAACTACTCGGCAGACAGGAACAGTTCCACGAACAGAGCAGGGTAGTACTTTGAATAATGCATTGAATGAAAAATCTACTCCGATGGAAACACTTTTGAAACGATTCCAGTACTTCAAACCGCCAACATTGACAGGAACCGAAAATGCAGTGGATTGTGAGAACTGGTTAGAAGATATAGAACAGTTATTCGAAGCGTTAGATTATACCGATGATCGTCGGGTGAGATTTATAAATCATCAACTACACGATCTTGCTAAGAGTTTGTGGTAGCAATGAAAAAAGCGTTTGAAAACCAAGGTACTGTTATTACCTGGGCTGTGTTCAAAACTGCTTTCTATCAACGATTCTTTCCAGTTTCTTATCGGAAGGACAAAGGAGCAGAATTTGCAAATTTGCGGCAAGGGCAATTGAACATTGAAGAATATGTTGCCAAGTTCAAAGGTTTACTCAAATTTGCTCCGCATGTTGCTGTTAGAGATGAAGCTCAAGCTGATCAGTTCATAAATGGGTTGAATCCTGATTTTTTCACCTTGGTGAATACAGGGAGACCGAACACTTTTGCCGATGCACTAAATCGTGCAAAAGGAGCTGAAGCTAGATTGATAAGGCAACGAGGAGCACAGTTTGTGCTACCAGCAGCGAGAGTATCGCAAGAAAACCTAAGATTCCACCACCCCCTCGATTTGATGTTGGAGGTAACAATAGTGGAAAGATAAATTTCTTTAAAGGAAAAGGAAAACAGTTTAAACGTTCAGGTACCAGTAGCTCTTCTAGTTCGAATGAATCTTAACAACAGAGAGCTGGACAGAAATCTGGTGATTATTGTACTAAATGTGGAGGTCGGCACATCACTGAACAGTGTAGAGGAGTGTTTGGCCGTTGCAACCTCTGCAATCAACATGGACACTTTGCGAGAATATGTCCTCAACGTGGGTCTGGAAGTTCACAGAATACTGGAGCATCGAGATCAATGCCACTGACAGAAAGGCAAGCATCTTCTGTGCATTCATTCCAACCACATCTTCAGCATCAGGGTAGACAAGGAGGGAGCCAGACAGTGAGACAACCTTCTAAGCAGCAAGCACGAGTGTTTGCATTGACTGAGGCAAGCACAAGCAGCCCCTGATGATGTTATTGCAGGTAATTTCTATCTTTGTAATTATCCTGCTTATGTCTTAGTTGATACAGGTGCTTCACACACATTTATCTCTGAGCACTTTGTTGTCTCAAATGAGTTGTTTGTTTAACCCTTAGATGAAGTAGTATCTGTTTCTTCACCTCTGGGAAGGGGTATCTTATCGATGAAATCTGTCAGAAATTGTATACTGCAGTTTGAGGGTCATGAGATTGAGATTGATTGTATTGTGCTTGGTTTGTCTGATTTTGATTGTATTATCGGCATAGACATGTTAACCAAGTACAGTGCAACAGTGGATTGTTTTCAGAAAGTGGTTCAATTCAGACCTGAGAAAACTGATGAGTGGAAATTCTATGGTAAGGGATCACGGGCCAGAATTCCTTTAGTACTGTTCTTTCGATGACTAATCTATTGCAGAAGGGAGCAGAAGGATTTCTGATATATGCAGTAGATATGATGAAGACTAGCCCGAATCTGGTTAGTAGTCTGTGAATTTGCTGATGTCTTTCCTGATGAGATCCCAGGATTGCCTCCATTTCGAGAGGTAGACTTCAGTATTGAATTGATGCCAGGTACACAACCGATATCAAAATCACCTTATCGTATGGCACCAATTGAATTGAAATGATTGAAGAACAATTGGAAGATCTTATTGCCAAGGGATACATTAGACCAGCGTTTCCCCTTGGGGCGCTCCGGTACTGTTTGTACGGAAAAAGGACGGGTCGATGAGGCTATGTATTGACTACCGGCAACTAAACAAAGAAACGGTAAAGAATCGATATCCTTTACCTCGGATAGATGATTTGTTTGATCAGTTTCAGGGTTCGTCAGTATACTCGAAGATTGATTTGAGATCCGGCTACCATAAACTGAGAGTACGAGATGAGGGTGTATCGAAAACTGCATTTCGAACGAGGTATGGTCATTATGAGTTCATTGTTATGCCTTTTGGATTGACCAATGCCCCGGCAGTGTTTATGAGTCTGATGAATAGAATTTTTCAGAAATATTTTGATGATTTCGTGATTATATTTATCGATGATATTCTGATTTATTCGATGAACCTGTGTGATCACGCTGACCATCTTAGGATTGTTTTGGGAACTCTGCGAGATGAGAAATAGTATGCCAAGTTGTTGAAATGTGAATTTTGGTTACAGAAAGTTGTATTTCTTGGCCATATTATTTCGGGTGATGGTATTTCCATTGATCCGAGCAAGATAGAAGCAATAATTAATTGGCCTAGACCGACATCTGTGCCAGAATTCCGAAGTTTTATAGGCTTAGCAGGTTATTACCGTCGATTTATTTGAGATTTTTCGAGTATTGCAAAGCCTATCACCCAACTGACACAGAAGAATGCACCCTTCATTTGGTCTGAAGCTTGCGAAGCCAGTTTTCTTGTGTTGAAGAATAGGTTGACTACAGCACCAGTTTTGACAATCCCTTCGGGTACTGGTGGTTTCGTTGTTTACTGCGATGCGTCTCACCAAGGATTGGGATGTGTTCTGATGCAGCGAGGACATGTTATTTCATACGCCTCGAGACAATTAAAACCACATGAGAGTCGATATCCAATTCATGATCTTGAATTGGCAGCCATCGTTTTTGCATTAAATATATGGAGACATTATCCCTTCGGGTACTGGTGGTTTCGTTGTTTACTGCGATGCGTCTCACCAAGGATTGGGATGTGTTCTGATGCAGCGAGGACATGTTATTTCATACGCCTCGAGACAATTAAAACCACATGAGAGTCGATATCCAATTCATGATCTTGAATTGGCAGCCATCGTTTTTGCATTAAATATATGGAGACATTATCTATACGGTGAGAAATTCGAAATCTTTTCTGATCATAAAAGTATGAAATATCTGTTTTCACAGTCTGAATTGAATATGAGACAATGAAGATGGCTGTATTTACTGAAAGACTTTGATTGCGAAATCAAATATTATCTAGGGAAGTCAAATGCAGCAGCATATGCCCTTAGTAGAAAGGTATGTGCGTTGTCCTTGACTACTGTAGGTGTATCTAGCTTGATAGAAGATTGCTGTATTTCTGGATATTTATTTGAGACAGATAGGCGACCGATGAGAGTTTGTGCTATCAGTGCGGAACCTGAGTTATTGATCAGAATCAAAGAAGCACAAAAGAGAGATCCGAATATTCAGAAGTCAGTTGAGATAGTCAGATCTGGACATCAATCTGAATATCGGGTAAGCGTTGATGATGTCTTATATGTGAAAAACAGACTTGTTGTTCCAGATATTACGGAGTTGAAACAACATAATTTAACCGAGGCTCACAGAAGTAAATTCAGTATTCACCCTGGTGGCAGAAAGATGTACAACGATTTGAGAAATCAGTACTGGTGGAAGCAAATGAAGTCTGAGGTGACTGATTTTGTCTCTAAATGTTTGAATTGCCAACAGGTAAAAGGTGAAAAAAATAAACCTGCTGGTTTATTACAAAGTCTGTCAGTTCCTGAATGGAAATGGGATCACATTTCCATGGACTTTGTAATGAGATTGCCACGATCATCCCGAGGATGCGAAATGTGGGTGATTATTGATAGGTTGACGAAATCTACTTGTTTTATTCCTTATCGAATGACCTATAGTCATGATAAAATGGCAGATCTCTATGTTCGAGAAGTGGTCAGACTCCATGGTGTGCCAAAATCAATTGTATCGGATCGAGATCCGAGATTCACTTCACACTTTTGGAGTAGCTTGCAACAAGCTCTAGGTACGAAATTACATTTCAGTACCGCTTATCATCCTCAAACCGATGGACAAACTGAACGAACTATTAAAACTCTTGAGGACATGCTTAGAGCTGGAGTACTATATTTTGGTATTACATGGCAAGATTCATTACCACTTGTAGAATTTTCGTACAATAACAGCTATCAGACGAGTATTGAGATGGCTCCATTTGAGGCATTGTACGGAAGGAAATGTCGTTCGTCATTTTTTTGGGATGATGTATCAGAGGTACCTGAGCTAGGACCAGATATGATCAGACAGATGACTGAGAAAGTGAAGGTGATTCAGCAGAAAATGAGAACAGCGAAGCATAGAGAGGCCAGATATGCGAATTTCAGACGTCGACCGTTGTGTTTTGAAAAAGGGAACAGAGTATTCTTGAAAATTTCTCCTTTCAGGGGTACAATTAGATTTGGCAAACGAGGGAAATTTTCTCTACGTTTTATCGGTCCTTATGAAATTATCGAGAAAATAGGAGATCTGGCTTATCGACTTGCATTGTCTCCATCTCTTTCTATGATGTATCAGAGGTACCTGAGCTAGGACCAGATATGATCAGACAGATGACTGAGAAAGTGAAGGTGATTCAGCAGAAAATGAGAACAGCGAAGCATAGAGAGGCCAGATATGCGAATTTCAGACGTCGACCGTTGTGTTTTGAAAAAGGGAACAGAGTATTCTTGAAAATTTCTCCTTTCAGGGGTACAATTAGATTTGGCAAACGAGGGAAATTTTCTCTACGTTTTATCGGTCCTTATGAAATTATCGAGAAAATAGGAGATCTGGCTTATCGACTTGCATTGTCTCCATCTCTTTCTGGTATACATGATGTCTTTCATGTATCTATGCTAAGGAAATATTTGTCTGATGCATCCCATGTGATTCCAATTGATGAGGCTCAACTTGATGAAACTCTTAGTTACTTTGAACAACCGATCAGATACTGGATCGAAAGGAAAAACAACTCCGAACGAAAACCATTCCATTGGTAAAGATTTAGTGGAATCGACATGGAGTTGAAGAAGCTACATGGGAAGTTGAAGATGACATGAGACAACGATTGCATACCTATTCAAGTGAGGTGAGTTCTTATTCAGTTTCTGTGATTTCATTATTTTTATGTGAATAGAGAACGCATATACAGACTGCTGATGAGTTCGAGGACGAACTCATGTTTTAGAGGGGGAGAAATGTAAGGCTAGGGATAATTTGATTTAATAACCGAGATTATTTAGGCAATTCAGATTTGTGCGTGAGAAATCTGGTTGTTCAGCTTTCATTTGGAAGGTTTCGTATATAATTTGGGTCAGATTTTACATTTGGAGTAATTCTGGAAGTTCTGGAAATGTTGAGTTAACGATGAGATTTGTGAGAGATCTGAGTAACAGGGGAAATCTGTTATCACTGGGATTTGGATTGTTTGCAGCGTGTTTTAGTAGCGTGAGAGAGGATACGCCGTCGTTTAGGTGAAATCTGATTGAGATTTGAAGGTGAATTGGTGAAATTTTGGTAGAGAGCTGATTCCCTAGCATTTGGAAGTGAAACGCTGCTGTTTTGGTGAAATCTGTTGCGTTGAGCGAATTGCCGCGAACATATGATGAAACGCTGTCGTTTCAAGAAAATCAGTAGTAGAGCTAATGCTATAAATCTGGTGTAGCGCAATTCAGATGTCAACGCAAGTCAACGATTCTGTAGAGGTGTGATCGCTGATGTTAGTGGTGCATCGTCGTTTCGCTAATCAGTAGACGAGTTTGAAGAGGTTTCTGCTGACAGCAGTTGCGTTGGAAGCGAGAGTTAACGGAGCGACACGTGTTGGTCAACCTTTTTAGTGTTGACTGCTGTTGGCAGCGTTGATCAGCAGTTGCGTTTGTGAGGAGTTTATTTAGTCGAGTGACCAACCGTTGGTTTGAGTAATCAGTTGTTGTTGAAAGGCGACGTCGTTCTGTTGATGTTGGAACGCAGCGTTTTGGGTGTAATGCTTTGCGTCTTCTGTTGGCAGCAATGCTAATGTGTCCCTTTACGTCGTCGTTTCGAAGTTGTTTAGCGCGACCAGCTTTTGTTTGTTTCACAAGAGGAATCTGTCACCAGCAGTTGGAACGCTGCGGCGTCATTTTATTTAGTTGGAACGGTGTCGTTTTGATGTTACTTTGCGACTACAATGCCTGATGACTGATGCTGATCCCGTTGAAGAGTAAACATTGGGAATTAGTCGTAAGATTTCTTCTGTAATGTCTGATCATTTCGAATAAGCAGTTGAGGGATTATGTAAGCGTTAGTTCCAGATGTTTTGGAAGCGGTGTGTGTATATCCTATTCTGGTATGTAAATACTCAGCATGACACGTGAAATTCATATGGATTGCATGGGGAATTTTGCAGAAAACAGAGAACTTCTCCTATAAATTAGATTGAATTCAAATCCTTGTAACTTTTTCTGTAGACATCAGAATTCGATTCTGTAAATTGTTCTGGAATCCTTAAGACAAGGCCTTTGATTTGAAATTTGAAGCAGTACCAAAAACAGAGATAAACAAGGTATAGTTTGACATGAGAGTCAGGGACTTGAATACTCGAGAATGATAATTCTTGAGTTATCCCGCCAAATCACATACTTTATAACTGTTGTTCTTGATTTAGAACTTGAAGTTATGTTGTCGATCTATCACAGGTATTGGATCTTTATTTGATATGAGATTATATGATATGAAGAGAAAATCATTTGATTCTAATTCAAGGTTTGAGGTAACCTTATTTTCGAAGTCAGAGTGATTTTGTTAGATGGATATCCATGTCAAGATCGTCTACGAATCTTGATGGAATTGATTTGAGATGGAATCAATTCTGAGATCGAAGAAGAGAAACAGAATCATTCATTGCATTGCATTTGTTTTACAGTTGATACACTGTGATTCATTTTATTGATATTATTTATGCCTACATATTATACTGAGATGATTCTCACCGGAGTTTATCCGGCTGTTGTCTTGTTTTGTATGTGTGCATGACAACAGGAGGAAGGAACTAGTGGGGAGAAAATGCAAACGAAACCTCCAAAGAGAATTCCAAACACCCAGAATTCCTAAATCTATTAATCCAACAATTAATCTTTTATTAAATTTCAGGTCTCATATATATAAAACCAGATTTTACTTAATAAACTCGTTTATGTTTAATTAATCGCCCATAAGATGATATTAAAATAATTGTGGGAAGAGAGCCTCACAACAGAAGCTCTGGAATACGAAAAGCGACACAGAAGATCTCCCATGAGATCACCATTCACATCTCTATCATCGCTTGGGAAGCACCCTTCCACCAGCATTGTGCATGAACACTTAACTGGAATGTGGCAAGCTCAATCTTCTCTTCTCATCATAGCGCACACGATCAAACAATCCATCTCTCGGCTTCAAGTCCACCATCAGCACCAATGAAGGTAGGAGGATTCATCGGATGGAACCTATCCAGAACCGGCTCCATATCATCAATCTGTCATGTCAAATGCTCCACCTTAACCTCCGTCTATCTAGAACGACATCTCATAGGAACACTCGACTGAGCAACATCCTCCTCACTATCAAGGGCTCTAGACTCCCATACCACCTGCCTAGCCGTTCTACCTCTCCTCCTCGGAGGCATCTACGAGACACTCAGAGGTAAACACAAAAGTAGGAAAAACAAGTGTCAAGCACATACAAGAGGATAATCATCGTGCCTATACTCGAGTGTGATAGAAAAAGAATTGAGCTTATCCCATTTTAAGCTCTGATACAAAAATGTCAGGCCCGGTTCTCATAATACAGAAATAAGCACACAATTAATAACAAAATACGAGAGATTAAAAAGTGGATAAAACATTTCTTTTGGCCTGAACAAAAAATACATCTCCAAAATTGTCACATACTCAAAATACAGACTTTGATTCAAAAGCCTATAGTAAAACTAATCATCCACGTATGTATATATCAATAACAATAGTTGAATCAGAAATAGAATAGTTACACAGGGCATCCGTTGGAAATGACTCGATACAATATATACATATCTAGGATGTGCTCCACCAGCTGACGCATCACTCGGACCTGCTGATCTACCTGAAAACCTGCAGTGGACAAACACACGACCACAGCAGCCCCAAAGGAAAACAAACGAGTTCAAACCTCAGTATGAAGAGCAATCATAATACAACATTCGAATAAAACATGAAGTATATCATGTCGCGCAATGTAGAGGTACAACGAATCATCGTGATCCAAAGCATCGCGACTCAACTGGCAATCAAATATCAGTGTCCACAACGCAAGTGAGAGTATGGGAGCTACTCGGTCATCCCACATGCAGTACCAGAAGCACAAGACATCATGCTCAACCCAAATGGTGCCATTCAGCTCTTTGATGGGTGGGAGCTACCCACTGATCCTCATGGCGACACAAATCTCGTAGCGGGGAGTCGAGGGTATGGGAGCCAGGCGACACACCTCTTATTATTTTCAAAGAAAGCTTACTGGTACTATCAATAATAAGAAATCCGTTTTCAAGGACTTTAGGCTCAACATGATATGTAAGTATGCAATGCCATCAAAATCACATAACAGCTTACATTACAAGCAAAAAACAGCTACAAAAAATTAGCAATTGCACATGTTGGCGCAGCGGGGGATCCGGATCTCGTTCCCGGGGGTGCAGCCGAAGTTTCAAATTTTGCCCTGTAAACGTTCAATACATAATAATCAACGCAATAAAAAATTCATAGGATGTTTTATAGAAGATACCTTGCTGTCGTCTAGGCGCCAGGCTCCGACTAGATTCACAGGGAAACTGGCACTTCAACGGTAGGCGGCGGTAGATCTCGTAATCCGGTCCACGACTGGATTCACGGCTCCTTCGTCAGTATGCACTATAAGAGCTGACGAATTTGTCACGAATGGAATCTCCTCTTTGATGTGATCGGAACAAGTCCAATCACGTGAGCAACGGAGGGCGACGGCGCGTGGCCGACGGCGGTGGCGTGTGTGGTGGTGGGCGGCCGAGAGGAGAGGGAGAGGGAAGGTGGCGGCTACTATGTAGGGTTGTGATGCAAGAGTTGTGTCACAATGTAGCCCTAGGTCAATTATTTATTAGACTTGTGATGGGCTTGGACCGGCCCAATGGGCCTGGGGCTGGCCCAGATCCATATGAACATTCGGTTTATTCCTATCACTATGGCTTCATCATAACTCCGATCGACGATCTGATCGGACCGATCTACACAGTTTCCAAAACTGAGTATCATGATGTGAAAACAATTTTTCAGACCACCTAGTCCAAGATTGTAGTTTGGCCGTCCAAGTTTCAAGGATAGTCAAACTAGCCCAAACTTTAGGGAAATTGCAATTTAACCCCTGTTGACTTTTAGGAAGTCGCACTCCCTAAATTCCTCCTCCTATGCTCAACACATTGAGCTCAGTTTCCTTGAGGGAATCCTGAAACCAGTACTTGTGTGACCCTCAATGGTCAGGGATACAGCTAGCCGTGGGCTCACAACCATTGTGACTCCGAAATAACAATTTCGGACTGACCCATCGGATCATGGTAAAGCGCCTAGAAACATCGCCCCATGATCCTCTAGGTATCACTGATAGTGTCTGCAAGAACCAGTCGGTCATGGTTAGCGTACAGTATGGTCCTTTCAACACATATATCCCGATCATATCAACGATCATTGGTAAATCGAGAGTCGCTAGAGATCCGATAATTATGCATACATCTCGGAGATCAAACAGTGACATCACTAGTGTTACTAGGTAAACCCATTTACCTAAAACACATTTAGTACTCTGGCCAGAGATTTATCACACTATTATCTCCTCAGATAGCATAGGATATCCACGAATAAAAGCGAGCGGTGAATCCTCGACAATGAAGCATCGACTCCTACATGCATCGGGACCTCACCCAATCCCCCCACCTAATGACCCCAAATGAGTCGGTAAACGGGTCAAAGTGAGGCACCTATCATGTAGAGTCTCAATTACGTCTCGATTAGTGAGGACTAATCAGTACAACCAAGACCTCAGACTTATCCACTCGACAAATGGTAACCACTTGGAAAGTACGAACGAGGGTAGTTCGATAGATCACCAGGTCACTATCCATCTGCATGCTCAGAACATCACAATGTTCCATACCAATGAAACATGGTACTTCGCATCGTAGATGCTAGTCTCAAACTCGGGCGGCCTTATCCTCATTTTGACGGCCCAATCGACTAGGAACGAGTTTAGAATACACACTGACAATTAGATGTGTTTCATGATAGCCATCATATCCACTATCACATCTAACATACACTATGATGCATTCTAGGTCTTTATCCAACACAATTGTTAACATTATAACCTAATGAAAATAAAGAATGTCATAAAGAAACACTAATTTCATAAATAAAGATCGTTATACAAGGAGTCAATAAAACCCACATGCCACAAGAATGCTAGTTGGGCATCTACTCTAACAATCTCCCACTTGTCCTAAAGCCAACTACTCATCAGGCGCAGTACCATTGTTTCGTGATGTTTTTCAAACAACGGTCGTGGCAAGGGCTTCGTAAGTGGATCAGCAATGTTGTCTGCAGAGGCGACTCTCTCGACTGCTATGTCACCTCTAGCCACAATATCCCGGATTATGTGGTATTTCCTCAGTATATGTTTGGATCTTTGGTGAGACCTTCAAAATGAGGATAAGGTCGCCCGGAGACTAGACTAGTATCTGCGATGCGAAGTACCATGTTTCATTGGTAGGGAACATTGTGATGTTCTGAGCATGCAGATAGATAGTGATGATCTATCGAACTACCCTCCTTCGGACTTTCCAAGTGGTTACCATTTGTCGAGTGGA